>JALIZH010031734.1:0-95883 GCA_030522465.1 Rhipicephalus appendiculatus
AGTGATTACCAGCCCTGACGAGCTGGCTGAGAAACAGCTAGTAGTACAGAGCCGCCGCGAGGTGTACTGCAGGCACGTCTCGACGTGCCCTCGTACGCCTCGCTCGCGCTGAAACGCATGGTGAATGTCATGCGACACTAGTACCGGTTTTGTTCGATGTGTGTCGTGTTTTAGGTACTTTGGAACGCGCAAGACCAGCGAAGATTAGGACACTTCGCTGAAAACTGCGACGCAGCGACGCAGCGGGCGAGCGGCGATGCCAGCGATTATTCTCCGTTACGGTATCAGCGATGTGGTGTGCGCGGTCGGGTGCCATTGCGAGACTGTGTTGTCGAAAGGACGGAAGCTGTCCGATGTGAAGTACGCCTATGACGTGGAAGAAATAGTTTTTCGCGGAGACAGCGACTGTGACCTTTCCGGCGTAGTGCCAAGCATTGTACTGATTGTACGACGTAAACTTACAGGTAAGTGTGTTCAAATTGCGCTAGCGAAGCTCGGCGACGTATGCAGTGTCATAAGCGTGCGCAGGGTTCCTCTTCAGGGGGGGGCGAAGGTTCGTCGCAGCGCCCCCCCCTTCCCTATTATGTCAATGTATAAGGCTGACTTTGCGCCCCCCCCCCCCTATCGCCCCCCCCCCCCACAATGTATAGGGCTGACTTTGCGCCCCCCCCCTCTCGCCCCCCCTTGCCCCCCCCCCCCGTGCGCACGCCTATGTGCAGTGTGCTCGTTATGCGCCCACTTTGAACTAAAATTAGTGCCTCAGGCAGCACTGAGGTAGCATTCGGACCAGTGACAGATATTTTGAGCTAGCATATCACATTTACGTAGTCGGTAGCAGTGGCGTAAATCCAGGAAAATCACAAGGGGGTACACCATCTTGCCATGGCGGCCATTTTGTTTTCATAAATGTAGGTTTTACTTTTAATTATATAAACATTAAAACCGCACATCGATATCAAATAAAAAGCGCGCATTTTTCCAAAAAATACCACGATCAAAGTCCAGCATGATCGGGTCTGTACTTCATTGTCAATGGCTTCCGCCTAATAGTCGACATAAATGAATAACGGCAGATGATCGGGGATTCTTTAATTAGAACATTTGCATTCTTAGGCTCGTGCATTAGAGCGCTTTGAAACGAAAAGTAGGTTTCACTTTTGTACATCATGTCTGCTTTTTGCAAGGGTTTCAGAATTCAGAGTTTGCTTTACGGAGAGTGCGCTATACATATACCTATGAAGAAAATTAAATATGATGTTTGAAAGATAAATCTCAAGGGGGGGGCCCTTCAAAGGGGTGTCCCCCCCCAGCCTGGACACAAGGGGGGGGTCAGGAACCCCCTGACCCCCCCCATGATTTGCGCCAATGGTCGGTAGTCACAGCTCTTGCACTAAATTGCAGAAGCTGTTTCGCTACACGCTTTCTTTTATAGTGTGTTCAATGGCTAGCATGAACATACAAAATGCTCGTATTGCAGTCTTTTTAAAAAAGAAAAAGCTTTTGAAGCTGACGGTTAATTGCGAAATAAATGTCCAAGGCAACCTGCACATGAAAGGCCAGTGTAAAGTGGATATTAGGGGTGTTAGAGGAAATGCGAACATGTCGCAGCGGTCGTGCTTTAACGAAGTCGACTCACCATCGTCTGCAAACCGTTCTTCAGCTTGCGGTCGGCCGTCGTCTAAGTTTCATACTTTCGAAAAAAATGCCTTTGAAGAACCTGGTGGTAATTGACTTTGTGGTGGTTCCGTGTTTGACCTGCAGTGTGTGGTCAGTAATGGAACATGCGTGGATCATCCTGGTTTTTCTAGCAGTCATCGTTTTGTAACCGGTCTGGAGCTGTGCACGTGAAAGTCATATATAATACCGTATTTACTCGAATGTGACGCGAGCTTTTTTTTCCCCATATTTTTGCCTCCTAAAGTCGACCCTCGCGTACCGAATACCGAAATTCTATTTTTTTTTCTTCCTGGACGCAATGAAACGTCACCCCTCGCGTTACAATCGTAGTCGTGTTACAATCGAATAAATGCGGTGTGTGTAATATAAGGCGCAATGCTTACGCGACCTAAGTTTTCATGTGCTTTCTTTAACGTTTTCAAGGGAAGTTTTAATGAAAGAGTTGTGATGTTTTCCAGAGCGTCAACCTACGTGCATTGGTGGAAAGCGAGGCCGGAGGGAGTCAACTATGCTCTGGATTATTTTTTCCTGTTATTAAAAACCTTTTTTAAATGCGAAGCATTTCTTAGCGAATTTCGGCGACTTTGAGCGTATCTATCTATCTAGCTATCTATCTAGCCGCCTACGACTTTGTGCTCTCCTGGCTGTGTCGTTAATGGGATTTATACCAAATTTGGTACGGCATAACATCACTGTATGAGGAACATAAATGGCTGGTCATATCATGAAAATCATGAATAACTTGTCATGAAAAGTATGACTTACATGCCACGCTCATGGCGCGCTCGCGGCCGTTTCGTTAGCTTGATATACACCAAATTTGGTATTTAGTGACATGACTTTATAACGAACATAAGTGGCAGGTGGTAACATTAAAATCTTGGCATGCATGTCATCTAAAACGCCATTTACATGCCACGCTCATGGTGCGCTTGCGTCCAGTTCGCTAGCTTGATATACACCAAACTTGGTATAGGGCGATGTGACTGTATGACGAACATAAATGACTGATCGTAACGTGTAAAACATGACATGCAAATTATGTAAAGCATGATTTGCTCCTTCCTGGCTGCTTCGCATTACATCGATTTCCACAGTGCGTGGGATCTGCCGGCTTTTGGTTGTGGCATTTGTGAATACAACAATAACGCCGGTCTCGAAGCTTCTTTTTCCTCGTTCGATCATCGCGCACGGCGGCATGGTTCATGTTAGTAGCCTCTTGTATTTTGTAGAGATGGCAAACGCGTGAGGGGGGAGACAGAAAATTAGGTGGGTAGATGAGATTAAGAAGTTTGCAGGTATAACGTGGCAGCAGAAAGCACAGGACCGGGTTGATTGGCGAAACATCGGAGAGGCCTTTGCCCTGCAGTGGGCGTAGACAGGCTGATGATGATGATGATGATGTATTTTTTTGTATGCCCAAATGTTCCCGGCCACACCCGAAAAGGCGGCGCTACATGTCCGCGGAAAATCCAGTGCTGGTTCCCTATTGTGAGCCATTATTTATGCGCTTCATCTTCTCATCTGTACATACTCATCATCACCGCTTGGGTTTTGGTTGTGGGGTTCATACTCGAGACAATAAAGAAGAGTCTTGAGGAAACTCTACGATATGCCTCTCTCCCGTTCTCAGACAGTTTTCACTACATCTCCCGATCCCTTCTTTAAGCACCCGTGGAGTCGTTATCGAAGGCCTCAAGTCATTTTCGTCGAGTCTCTGTTATCAGACCTCCACGTTTCTCTGACGAGCGTCACTTCCCAAAACCCGTGTTCATTGCAACTTAAAGGAGTCCTGACACAAAAATTTTCGCCCCACGTTTTTTTGCTGCAATGTGTTGCTGGGGGCCTGTTAGTCATAACACGGCACATCGTTTGCTGCAGCGCGCGACAGATAATTAATTACAAGCTCCTCATTACCGACACAGCCTCAGTTTCGGTTTGACAGAGCTCCAAAAACGACAAGCCGCCGGGTGCAACTATCACCACCTAGCGAGTGAAACGCTCGGTCGCGTGAGCACAGAACAGTGACGCACTTCCGCGCGGTCTGCATCGTCTGCTTGCATCCGCTTGTTACACACGATGCGTGATGTCGTCGCCGTTATCGTCCTCGCTGTCGTCGTCGGGCTCATCGTCGTCTGATGGCGACGATTTTCTTGCGGCGGGGATGGAAGGAATTTTCGACGTGGCGAATCACTTCAGGTTTGACCCGCTGGCGAGGAGTGCTTCGTCGGGAAGCGGCAGCGATACCAGCGACGACGACCACGATGAACCTCGCGTCGGCAATGTACAATGGTAAGACCCGACACATTCGTGCACAAATGTTCTGCAGGACGTTCGCTTTTTCTACGTTCAATATTCGATTAAATCACCTGATAACATTGTGATGCCCTTCAAGTTCTTGGTGCCGAAACAAGCTACACCACAGCACCAGACGTGAGCGATGCACAGGGTCGAGTCGGAAGACCCATGTACGCCAAATCCGGCGCCTTTGTGTTAAAGCAATGCGCCTCCAAATGGAGCCCGCAAACGCGACTGTTCTGCACGGGGGGACCAGTCCTGATACTCCTGACGTCCACAAGCGCACACGAACTCGATCCACTTCTGCCGCCGAGGTTCGTCGCGGGGAAACGTATGCAGCGATACGCCTGATCCCGACTTCGACGTGCAGAAGGAAACAGCGCAGAAGGATTTCGGCATTGTGGCCTGTCACTGCAGACCAGGCAGCACAGGGAAATCAAGAAGTCCTTGGGAGCAGGAAACGGGAAAGCTGTAGTGTCGCCAAACACAAAACTTTCAACGCGTGCGCCGCGGCAGCGCCTCCTCTTGGCCGCGGCCACACACTCGCGAGCAGCCGCCGAGCAGTCACCAACAGCGCAGCGGTATGCAGCGGCGAGCGCGTCAAAACAGAAATGGCGGCTACGACGTCATCATAACTTGTTAGTAGGGGGGTCACCTCAGGTCACCTCCGAGGGTGTCAATGCCGCCAGGTGCGGCCTATAATGCTGGATCGCGCATCCCAACTTCAAAATTCATATAAAATACCTTCCAAGCTTTATTCGCTGTCGATATTTTGCAGATGGTACACGCATGTACACGGGAATCGATCCAGCAGGCTATCTCGGCCGCGAAATTTTGTGTCAGTACCCCTTTAATTTAGTTTTGTGCCAAGTTCTAGGCGACAAGACAAGTCCTAAACGTTGCCTCACAAGTGGTGGAGAGTGCTTTCCGGTCCCTGCATCCTCTCACGCTCTCAGACACCCTCCAGCTTCGCCTAGAACACATCACTGGAGCTCCGTTCAGGACGCCGCTTATACCACCTCCATTCGGCAATGTTGCAAGACCAGCAGCCCAGCACGGCAGCTTCGCCAATGCTCACCCCGGCAACAAACCCTTCTTGGCTGGTCACCAGCCCTCAAAAGGATCCACCGATGTTCGCTGGGCTTCGTGGTGAGGACGTTGAAGATTGGCTCGAGAAGTATGACCGTGTGAGTGCCATCAACCACTGGGATGAGCCTGCGAAACTCACCCACGTTGCGTTCTACCTCACGGGTGTCGCCAGGGTTGCCGTTGGCTAGATTTGAAAAGGAGCCAGAACTCAAGCTGAAAGTAGCCAAAGTAGCCATGTCGTTTAATTTCAGCGCCAGATTTGTAGCCAAATAGAAAAAAAAGTGTTATTATGCATAAAGTTGTCCGTACTGAATAGTAAATAATATGATTTTGAATAAGCAAGGACGAAGTATAACGGGCTGAATCCTCTTGCTTGGTCTTGAAGCTGCAAGTAAGTTGCAAATAAATTAATAAATATTATACCTTCAGTGTGCCTGCATACAGTTTCTCTACATTAAAAGTGTTAGTGCAAAATTTTGTGCCAGCCACTCGCCGGTAACAATTAAACGTTGACGCTGTTTCTTCTTGACGCCGTAGAGCGAAATTGATATGAATGAATGAATGAATGAATGAATGAATGAATGAATGAATGAATATGACCTTTATTAAAAGAAAGGACGACTCTTGGACGCTGTTGGGGATGAGGTGGGAAATGGGTAAGGGGAATAAAGGGTGATGAGCAGCTTCATGTCACGCCTTCGCACGGGTCAGGCGACCTCTCCTACACCACTCTAAACAGGCCACTTTGACTACCGTATATCGCGAGAGCTTAAAGTTACAATAATATCAGTCCAGCTTCAAGTAGCGAAATCTGATCGAAGATGAACAGTTCAGCTTCATTTTACAGCGGATATCTCTTTGCCGCGCTGTGTTTCAGCATAAGAATCTGGCGTTAGCAGCGTGATATATGCTATATGCTATGCGTTTCCTTACATGCGCGCGATCCCTTTGTCTTTTCAGACGAAGGTACGCTCGTTGGGTGCCTCGACGCGCATTAGATAGGCTAACACTACAGAAAAGCTGGCAAACCGTGGTTATTATTTAAACTTGCTTGCTGTTTTATCTCCAAGGTCAAAGTAGCCAATAAGTAGCCATGACACCAACCTGAACTTTTTGTCGCCAGACAGGGTCGGAAAGTAGCCAATTTGGCGCAAAGTAGCCACCAACGGCAACCCTGGGTGTCGCAAAGACATGGTTTTTCAACCATGCGACAGATTTCCCGAATTGGACCTTTTTTACACTTGAGCTACGGCAAACTTTTTGCCAACCCGTCTGTGCGCTCGGATATAGCGAAGAGGCTTGCTGGGCATGTTAACACACCGGCGAGTCTTACACTTCTTACATCGAAGACGTCCTCGCCCTCTGCTGCCGCGACGACAGCTCAATGGCGAAGAATGACCATGTGCGCCACCTGCTCAAAGATATTGGGACTGTCGCTTTCAATGCGCTTGTGGTGCAGAACCCCAAGACCGTAGCCGATATTGTCGCTACCTGCTCCTTGATGAGCTTCAGACCACACGGTTGCAACCTGATATGTCTGACGTGAGGTCAAGCAACGACACAGAGCTGCGTGCATTGATCCGCTCGATCATTCGAGAGGAACTCCATGCACAGGCTTCGCCGTGCCATCTTGATATTCGTACGACGCCACATGCTACCAATCTACGTGACGTCGTGAGGGAAGGAACTGGCGTCGATGACCGGCACGCAAGTTCCGATCCCGCATCCCGCGCCAACGCCAACTTATGCTCAGATTGCAGCTATGACACCACCGCCCCAGCAAACACCACTACAGCTACAGGCGCCTGGAAGTACACGGTTCGCTCAACTCCCTCACACCACGAGCCCAGCCTTACAACGCCTGGAGCACTCGGCGGCCGATTTGCTTCTATTGCGGCATCCGTGGCCATATTTCAAGATTTTGCCGACGCCGTCACCAACACGAAAGATGAGGCTACGGAGACTTTGAACGGGGACGAGTTTTACACCACTGGACCACAATATCGTCGCCCGTACCAGAACAGCCCACGTCGGTCGCAGTCTCCGCAGAACTTCGGCGCAGTTGGTAGTTCCCACTTCCCGCGTCGCAGCTCGCCTTCACCAATGCGGCGCTCCTCTTCCCCACTTCGACCAGCTACTTCGACTCCTGACCATCGGCTGGGAAAACTAAATAGTGCAGCTTCGGGAGGGAAAGCTGCATCTTTCGAACTGTATGAAACTCCTCCGGACCGCTTGTCAAATGTCTTGGTGTATGTTGGAGGTGTACGGACTGAGGCACTGGTGAACACAGGCGTATCACTTTCCGTAATTAGTGCAGACTTGTGTTCCCGTTTGAGGAAAGGTTAAGGCGCCATACGATGTCCTTCCTCTTCGCTGCGCTGACGGAGTTTTTATTCGGCCATCCAGTGTTCGTACAGTGCGCGTTTTCATTGATGGCATCCTTCATCATATTCAGTTTCTTGTGCTCCCTTCGTGCACTCACGCACTCATTTTGGGATGGGACTTCCTTTCTTCAGCGTCAGATTTCATATCGTGTCGTCAGCGAGTAATTCATATGACAGAGACCGAGTGTTCATCCGATGTCGACCCTCACAGCTTGCGTTTCGTCACTGCTGCTGATTGTTGTATTTCGCCAGGAGGTGATAATATTATTACGCTCGCTCGCATCCGATACCATCGTTAACAGCGACGTGTTCATTGCACCATGCGGTCGCTCCAAACCTATGCGGCTTGCCATCGCGCCTGGCCTTGCGCGGTTTCACGACGGTAGAGCGTTGCTCACCGCACTTAACCCAACTTCTTCGCCAGTGATACTGCCCCAGGTCACTGCTGTGAGTTGCTTCGCTAATACCGAGCCTTTGTCTTTGGTTTCCCTTCACACAGGATCACCCCCTTTGTCTGCTTCAACTGATTGTAAGGCTGCCAACACTGCTTTAAATGCTACCATCAATCCCCACCTCACTGTTGAGCAAAAGAGACACATTTTAGACCTTCTTCAAAAACACAGCCTTTCGTTTGATGTATACATTCCAAGGTTCTGGGCCGCACGTCCGTTGCAGTGCACCGCATCGAAACCGATGGCAGCTCCATTGTACGCCGCCGCCCATACCGCGTGTCTTCGGCGGAACGACAACTCATTGAGGACAACGTCGCCGACATGCTCAAACGCGACATCATCCGGCCTTCGTCCAGCTCTTGGTCATCTCCTGTGATGTTGGCCCGGAACAAGGATGGCTCTGTACGTTTTTGTGTTGATTACAGAGCGCTTAATAAGATCACAAAAAAAAACATGGCTGATTCCTCCCTCATAGGAATCGGTATAACACGAAAGTGAAGTGTCTTCACAGAAGCAGCGCGTATTGTGTAGTGATTATGAGAGTTTGTACAATGTCTATTCTTGTTTTACAGCTATAGCACCGTTTGACGTGGATGCACCCACGTCGACGCCTAGTGGCACATCTCCATCGGGACGTCTAACGTCCATGATCATGATTTAACCGTTGTGGTAGTTGAACTTTTTAACCTATACCTGGACACAGCGTATCACGAATCGCGCGCAAAGATGGCATCAACAAGCACGTAAAACACTGGTACTGTGCACTTCTTCACAGCGTCGTGATTTAAGGAGAGAAACGGCACGGCATGCGCTCCAGAGTGATGCGGTAACCTACGCCTGCGCTCATGCGTACACTACCACACTACGCTTCAGCAACACGGGAGGCAGAGCATGAGCCGCGAACGCGCGCCGGCGTTCCACGTCCCGCTGGCCTCTGTCTCGCTCCACCAAGGCACCACATTCGTCCGTCAACATCATTGCCTTTCTGCACCGCTTACTGCAGCTATCGCACTCGAAGTAGTCGGCGGCGAAACATCGTTGGTGCATGGGGAAGCTGCACAACTCCGACAACGAGCCGTCACACGATTAGTGGTTCTAGTAGTTCACTATACACGAAGCGAAAGGCAAAGAGCATAGCTAGAGTAACTCATAACTGCGTCTAGGGTGACTCCCCGATACTAGCGCGGCCAGTGTTTGTTGCTGCTATTGAGACGCTTTTCACCATGACTTCCGAGACTTGCGCGCCGGCACGCAATCTCGGACGCCATGCTTCAACTGAATCGTCGACGAATCGTTCTCTATCGGTGCTAGTAAGTGTCACGCCGCATTACTTCTCTTCATCGCTCACAGACGGCGGCACCACACGGCCCCGCCTACAGAGATCACCGAGCGAGAGAGATTGTGTGAGAGATACACGGCGCGTTTGTAGAGTGTGTTTCGTCTGGCGCTTTAGCTCAGGCGGTAGAGCGTCGGGCGCACACCGTCGCGGGCCGAGGAGTCGGAGGTTCGATTCCGGCATAGAGTTTCCTAAAATTAACTAGAGGTGACTCTGGCGCTGCGATCGTTCAGCCACCATGGGGATGATGGGTAGTACACGGATTTCCCTAGTCTTCGTACTTACGGCTTCGAACGCACTTGTGGCTTTGTTTATTGTTGTGTTCTGATACTGTTTCGGATAAAAGAATGGACCGTTGGGAACTTCGCCAGCCGATTTGAATTCGTGAGCCTAAAAAGGTCAACGTGGTGAAGCTTACCTGCTAACCCTTTGCTGAACTTCGTATTGCGGCAAAGCAGATTCAGGCCACACGGAGTCAAAAGAACGAAGACTAGGCAAGACTAGGCAAATTTCTCTATTACCCATGATTCCCATGCTGGCTGAAGCGCCGTGTGTTGCAGCTCCCATAGACACTAGCGCCAGAGTTCCAGTGTATTTATAGGAAACTCTATGGATTCCGGGCGGGGGGAACATTTTTCTAAAAGTCTTTTCTCTCTGATTTGGTTGCGTCCATTTTATCAACGTCCTATCCCTGACGGAAATACGTCACTAAAGTCTTGGTAGACCCCGGCATAAAACACTATGTATATCCGTTGCCACGCATCGACGATGCCCTCGACTCCCTTCAAGGCGCACAGCATTTCTCCAGTCTTGACCTCCGATCCGGTTATTGGCAAATACCTATGCACGAATCAGACAAGGACAAGACGGCCTTTGCAACGCCGGACGGGCTTTTTGAGTTCAACGTAATGCCCTTTGGAGACAACACCTGTGCAGACAACAGTAATTAGACAACAGTAATCTACAGGCACAGGGGCTCCGTGCAGAGGGAGATTGTAGAGGCCTTCGTTATCCAGAGGGAGGGGCTGGATTGCATCAGTCACCCCTTCTATCAGTTTGCAGGAGGGAGAGATAGCCTTTCTAGAACGTCACTTGACGTAGGCATGCTGAGCGCAAGGTTTTTTAGTTTTTTTGTCGACTCGTTGGGTTTGATATGATTGCACGGTGGCATAAATATGTCTTTCCCCGAATAAAAATATTTCAGTTGCTAGTAGCGCGCCATCCGGTGTCCATCTTTGTCTTTGTGTGCCGTATTGTTGTGCCCCTCTGTTTACCACAAGCAAATAGCCTGACAGAGAAATTCCATCGGACTATAACCGACATGATATCAATGTACATCGGACCAAACCACGGTAACTGGGGCAAAATTTTGCCGTTCGTGTCGTTTGCGCATAACACCGCTGTCCAACGAACTACGGGATATTCACCTTTCTACCTCGTCTATGGTCGTGCGCCGACATTCACCATCGACGCCGCTTTCTTCAATGTAAAGACGAAAACCTCTACAACTACGCCAGAACATTTCGTCTCAAGGCTTGATGACTGTCGACAACGTGCTCGGCTCAACACGGAGGCCAGTCAACAAGACCGCAAGCAACGTCATGACAGCTTTCGTCTAGACGTCACCTTCCGTCCTAGAGATGAAGTACTACATGGGACGCCTGTTCATCCTCCCGGATTGTGTGAGAAGTTTCAATCACACTTTCTTGTACCTTACGTTCTTCGCGAACCAACGTCCCCAGTGAACTACCTTGTCACTCCCGTCGAAGTTTCCTCTGACCGTCGTTACCGTGCTTCTGAGATAGTTCACGTTTCGCGTCTCAAACCGTTCGTTCACCGTACCTTTCCCGCCTAAGACTCGGCCCGGCCGGCCGCTTGCGCGCACGGGGAAATTTAGTGTGAGCATTATTTATGCGCTTCATCTTCTCATCTGTGCATACTCATCATCACCGCTTGGGTTTTGGTTGTGGGGCTCATGCTCGACACAATAAAGAAGAGTCTTGACGGTCCTAAACGTTGCCTCGCACTATCTATCTATCTATCTATCTATCTATCTATCTATCTATCTATCTATCTATCTATCTATCTATCTATCTATCTATCTATCTATCTATCTATCTATCTATCTATCTATCTATCTATCTATCTATCTATCTATCTATCTATCTATCTATCTATCTATTAGCACACGACTTTAGCCATCGCCTAAAATTCTTGTTATTGGCCTCGAGATCTAACAGAGTCGACACTTAAGGCCAGCGGACGAAACTCCGTAGTGTGGATGGCTCCTTGCGTCGTCTACTAGCCACAATGTGTCGGCATGTATGCGACAGTCACGCACGTCTTTACAGGGTATATTATTATGTTCTGTTAGCGCAGTCTCTAATGCTTGTACGCATACCTGCACGATATACACAAGCATGTCGCCTTCTGAGGCTTATACACACTCTATAATTAAGTGCGTACACATGTTGCTTTGGCGCTAGATGTAATCATCGTACCGTCCGTTTGCCAAAATGGTTTCAATATGGCCGCCATTTAGTTGTTCAAGCACATCGCATGGTGCACTTTGCGTCGTCCTAAACAAAGAAATATTGAATATTGAGGCGTGAATGCAGAATTTTAGCCGCACTATCTCGTAAAATGTCGGCGATTTTGAAATCATTGCGCTGTAGCAAAGCATCAACTAGCATCTGCAAATGCCGGCTAAGATTACAAAAAGAGAAAAGAATTGCGGATGCGTATATGTGGCAGCAGAAAGCCAGAGTGCACAAAGCTCTACTTCAACTCATGGCGCCGAAATAGAGAATTTTCTTTTTTATGGCAGCCGCTAGAGCACCAATTAAATACTTACTTGGTTCAGTCGCGCAACATCAGCAGTATAGGCAGAACACGAGTTGTAGAGTTCAAATAAAACAAGAAAACACACCGAGCACAGTGCGAAAAGACATGATTGTCGCCGAAGGTCACCACCGCATTTATTGGCAGATTGCGCTTCTCTCACTCGTAATAGTAAAGGTAGGCCGGCTTCGTCCATTAATGATGCAATGAAGGGCGTATAGGAAACGTATACACTGAGCTGGTTGAGCCGCGGAGCGGCACTGAACGAAAGCAATTGGCCTACTTCTTTGCAGCAGCCCAGCCATGAGCGGAGCCGGTGTCAGGTTGTTAGCGGTGCTTCGCTATGTCGCTTATGAATTGCTGTGTCGTAAACTGTGCCTATAACTCTAAGAACTGCGCATCTGGAACAAAGTTTTTCAGCTTTACGCCGTGACTATGCTTCAGTAACCGGCGGGAACACTGGATTAGTGTACGCCGCGCAAAGCAAGTGATCCCGCGGGCACGTTTATGAAGTACATGCTGTATCTAATTCGCTGTAGATTTAAACTCCACGCAAGTTAACAGTGGCGCTGAATTCAGGCGGCGCGAAATCAGGCGGCGCGAAAATCGCTCTCGGACCGATTTTTCCGGCACGCGATAGCGGATCGCCTTTCCGCTTCACGGCTTTGGCTGTGCTAGCTCAAACCACGTGACGTAAACAACCGGCCACAAGTTCAACATGGCGGCACAGGCGTCGGCGGTGGCTCGCATCGGCGCAATTGCAAACTACCCGTGCAGCACGACAAAGCTCACGGCCTCGACAAGGACGCGTTCATCGAGAGCCTGGTTTGGATTGCGATCGCCGAGAACACTGGAATTAGAAGAAGGTGCAGCAGCAGCGAGTCGGCATGCCCCAACGCGTCTCGCATTTGCACAATCGGTTGAGACCGCCGCCGCCGCTGCAGTGGCGTCCGCTCGGGTTGTTTCTGCTGGTGTATCTCCCGAAACAAGGTTTGAAAAGGTACAAACTGTTTCTTTTCAGTGCCTTGCATGCATAACTAGAATTCGGTACGAAATTTAATGCTCAGGAAACGGGCAAAATGGAATGAATTCTCAAAGTGGCCAAGGCGGCGGCGGCATGTACGAGGGGCAGAACGAATGTGAACGTTTCCGACGCACGCGGACGTGGTTTTCCGGCCGCTTTGGCGTTTTCACTTCTCAAGTGTGAATGTGCCGTTCGTCTAGCGGCGCATTTCGCCGAGTGTGAAGTTCGTAAGCACGAACAGTTAGGAAGAAGCCCCGCATGCCTAGCAAAATGCGTCGCGGACCGCGAGAATTTTAAAATTTATTCCCTCGGTCTTAACAGAACTGTGCGTGCAGCTACGTGACAGCTAAGTCGTAACGTGCTAAGCTGGCACGTGGCAAAGTTAGTTACTTAAGGACTCATGAAGCCCCAGCAACGTCTACGAAGGAGCTGGAGTACAGCACAGAAAATTTCGCGGAACTGCCACGCAGCATGCCACGCAACACGTGCCGTTCGGCGACCGTACGTTTTACTTGCGCCCATCGCTAGGGGTTGTCTAACACATGCCAAACAGAAATGCCATCGTTTGCTCAACAATAAGCAGGCATAATGACAAGAAAGAATGCATACAAATATCGATGGTGACGGCCTATATGCTTCGAGGTTTACGCGGGCCGGCCGCACGAATCGCCCGTTCAAAACACTCGCAAGTCCGTGTTTTTTGTCACATCGAAAACATGATCGATACCGTATAATTTATGTCATTTCTCTTCTTTTGAGGCCCTATATGAATCCTGCACTCCTAGCCCTCCGAAAGCCTACACGTTTTATCAAACACGTCGCCTTCGCACACACGCACTTGCATGCAACGCGGGTGTAGCAGCCGGAGAGACGACGATTCGCCTACACCAGTTGAAACTTAAGTGGCCGCTCGTAGGCGCTGGCGGCGCACTGATGTACATTGATGCAGTGGACCGTTGCGCCACCTGTAGGTGATGCACGTTTCCCATATACCACCATTAGGCTGCCATCAACGCACTTAATGGCGAAAAGTTCGTTCAAACCTCTCGCAACGAAGCGTCATGGAGTACAATTGAGTGCACGCCGCCCACCCCACCCGGGAGAACTGGGAAGCTGTCCTGCTCGGCTGCTCCGACCTCCAAGCCCAACAGGCGTTGGTGGCTAGAGCCCGGGCCGCCGCGGCAGCTACAGGGATCCCGGACTAGGGGTCCCTCCTAATGTACGTAACAAGGGTTTTCGTCAATTCTTTCTTTGTGTCTCGTCCTGCCGCACAGTTTTTTTTTTCTTCTGAAGATCCCTCCTAACGTTTAGGAAGGGCGGGCCCTTCCGACTTAACAGAGAGGTGTGGACACCTCTAACTGAAATACATTAATAAATTTTTTCCACCACCACCTACCCCCTATCCACACGAACGCAGCGACGGTGCTGCCACATGTAGCTGGGTCGCGGCGAATTCTTGTTTCTTAGCGGACCGAAGGTAAGTAGTGGGGCTTGCCCAATTTCTGTGGCACATATCTAGTAGCAGATGCGTGTGCTCCGTAGGGGTTTCGACACTCTCAATTTGAAACACACTTATTCAGCGATGAAACCGATAGGATAATTCGATAAAGCTAAAAGATATATATATTAACGCGTTGAGCACGCCTGTGAAATACTGTTCAGCGGAATGCTTCTGAAAAGTTAGTAAAGCGCTGTAACAGCTTCCCGTAAGCCGCGAAGGTGCAGCATTTTTTTTTCTTTTTTTTTTCTCGTTTGTCCAGGAACTGTCTCGTAAACGCGCGTCTGCGTTTTACGTGTGTTATAAACGGCGCCATAGCTTTCGTATTCACAGTGTTCTTCGTATTCCCAATGCGTACATGCTAAGTGCATCCTTCCGGCCTTGGCTATGAGGGGAATCGCAGTGCGTTGCCTAGTTTTCTTATTTTCTACTGTCGCTAGAATATCCGCACCGAAACATTTATTTGCATTTCCATCTTAATATGGCATTCATGTGCTTATGAACAAAATGATAGCTTGAGGACATAGCACTCAACGCAAGTCAAGCGTCTAAACAAATGTGCGCAGATTGCACTATTACAAGGCTGGGACCAACAGAGGAGCTAGTGTTCTGATTCCCGACGATGAAGCTGCCCTCCCAATCCCGTCGGGAATTTGTCACACGGCTAATGTTACGCGATTTTCGCGGAAACAGGTCACGTGACTAGTGTTACGTCATTTTCGCGCGAACATGTCCGATGACTAGTGTTACGTGATTTTGGCTGCAAATATGTCATGTGAATAGTGTTACATGAGTTTACGCCACGTGAATAGTGTGGCGTGAATTCGGCGGGAGCACGTCACGTGACTAGTTTTACGTAACATTGGTGGTAATATATCACATTACTATACTCCGTTTCAGGAGTTCCTTTCAGCACTGTGAAGGCTGCAGGGGGCCTTTAGCCAATAGGAAGGGCATTAGCCCCTCCGCATGTATTCATCGGCGTCGCGTCGTCTGCTCGGCGTTTGCATGGCGTCTGCTCGCACGCGGAGGGCGAGGTCAGACGGCATCACCGAAAACAAAATGGTTGCACCCATCGCAGCTGGTGCCCTCCGCTTCGAATTTATTAAGTCGTCATTGTGCGCCGTATGAGCCGTAAGTTACGAACTGACGCTTGTATTTGCTTTAGGTTAATGTGCTGATGCTTCGACAGCGATGTATCCGTGACTATATGGCGCTAATTCCAAGAACCATTATCAAATTCTCGGCGCGTTAGGCTTAGCAGACTAGGATAAACGAACAGCTTATCTCGCGAATAACCACGAAATGTACCCGAAGTTTTGTCCTCAGCTTGAGATGGCAAAAAGTGATGGCTCATTACATCATTTATTTGTTGCTGCCAGCTCAGTGGGCGAACAGAAAGCGCAAATTTGGATCGAAGCGGGCGGTCGCGTCTGCATGGGCGCTGCCATGTTTATTTGCAACCGCCGCTACCGGTGGTTACTGATACCCCAATTAAAGGCATGCGACATCAATGTGATAAAGAATAAATATATCACGCATAGATATAACGCAACACGTGTCAAACAAGCGCACACGTGTCGACCCCGTCAATTGTGAGGTAATTATATCTAGAACTATGTTTTGCTGCGCAAGCGTGTAGCTTGCTTACACCGCGTAGCCTTGGTAGTGCTGAACGGTAGTGGTGAAATGGAGTATAGTGTTACGTGAATTTGGCGTGAACACATCACGTACGCAACTAGTGTTATGTGATTTTGCGTTATATCGCGCATCATATTTATAGCATCCCACACTGGGATAAATCGGCGCATGTGTTGTGGGAGCGAAGGACGAATGGAGAGCGTGCCGGTTCATGATGATGATAATTTCTATTCGCACGACCCGGCGCAACGAAAAGCTTTAACCCTTTCAGTCCCAGTGATTCCAATTGGAATCATAAATTATGTAGGTCAGTCAGCAAGCATCTGGTAAAGATAAAGCGTTGTTCTTCCTCAAGAGCCCGTATTTAGCATCTGCCCTACATGTGGTGTCAACATGGTACACACAATACAGCGAGGTCACGTCTGAACGAAGAAATTACAGAAGCGGTCGTGCTGTTCGCGCATTTCGCTGAGGCAGCGTCTTCTTTCACCGTGCAGAGATAGGGCATTTATTTTAGTTCTGCGCCAGAAATTTGAATTTTGGCTATTGGACATTATGCTATCCTATCTAGATAGCATTTTAAGTAATAAATGAACTAAAAATTATGGAATTATTAGTAAATAATAATTATTTATTAAATTCATTGGCACATTAATTACTCTTCACTGAAAAGTGTGAACAAAGAGTTTTTCAGTTTTTTTTTACTACCACGATCATGTGCATCTCCAAATGTGAAAACTAGTTGCTTACATTGAAAATAGGTAATTCGGGACTGAAAGGGTCTTTTAAGAGCTCCGCTGTTAAAACGCTACTTACTCGACCGAGAGATGCTACATTGATGCACTATAAGCTGAGGGTAGCAACAATGAAGCTCAGCACACTGTCGTTGCTTACAGGCTATTTCAAGATCTCCAGTGCGACACGACAAGGCTCGAGAGGGCATCGTTTTATTTGAAAGACGCCCTTCCGGCACGTAGTCGTAGCGCATCTTCAGCCCATGAAGAACGGTGGCCGCACGGGGACGTGAGTGTCGCACATGCAGCGGAATCCCTGGCAGTAGCCCGTGCTTCCGGGGTAGAGCCGCATGCACCTTCTCTGGCACGCGAAAACCATTCCCCGCCCGCAACCAAAGTCACGACCTGCGAGGAGAGGGAGAACTGTGTTAACACAATAGCGACATATTTTGCCGTGACGAATTGTCAGTTGGAGAAAAGCGAGACACTTCTGCATGATGAACGCAATTCATGTTCCAGGAACTTGCCGCTTCTGCATTTTATTGGGTCGCTTCATATGGCCTATAGATGGTGATGACTAGAGACCGGATTTTAGGCAAATGCCTATTTTGTTCCTTGCGTTCCTATCGTTCCATTTTGATATATGAGCATGAATTAGAGGTTGAGGAGGGCTTTTATGGTGTTTTTGTAGTGCCTATAAATGCCTATTTTTGGCGTTTGTGACTAAATGCCTATAAGTGCCTATAAATGCCTATTATCATAATCGGCGCCTATATGAACAATTTTAACCTCAAATTTTCCTTTCGAGTACAGTTGGAGACCGGGCAAAATTTCATGTTACCGGGCAAAATTGAGCTTTCGGAACTCTATGGGCTGCAACCTAGTTCTCCAGTTCAACAAACTTTCGGAAAGCAACCGCTAGCAGCAGCGAAATGGGACGCGCCGGCCACCTCGCGCCACCGCACTTGCATGGTGCGAGTGGTTGTAGGAGGGGGAGGAGGAGGAGGAGAAAATACGCTAATTTCGGCAACCCTAAATGGGAGCACGTCCCAGCGTATACAGTGCAATGGGGAGAGGAAAATAAAGGTGGGAAGAGGAGAGGGGAAGAAGAGGAGAGTGGCGTCCACGGCCGATGACGCGGCGGGCGGCTTTTACAGCCGGTGTTCCAGTTCAGTGTTCCCAAAGAATTTAAGCACCTCCTTGAAGACCTGAGTGTGTGTGTTGGGGGGTGGGGGGGGGGGGTGGCAGGAAACAAGAGGTGTCTCTGTGCAGCCGCAGGAAGATGGAAAACGAATGCGAAACGGTGGAGTGCCGTCAGGAGAAAGTAGAGTGCAGGTAAAAAAAAAAATGAGGTGTCCACGTGGCTTTTGTTTTGTTTGTAATTTACTTAAAGGGCGCTTCACCAGGTCACATGAGAAGTTTTAGTTAGACACTGGAAGTTGTTGCGTGTCCAATGAAGAGCTTTGTACCACAAGAATTCTTTTTAATTGGCTCATTACGAGCCGCGAAAGCATGATGCGAGGAGGGGAGCTTGAAACTTTTGCCACTCGCCCCTTGTAGACTTCGCAAGCCAAATTTCACCTCCATCATGTTGGGGCGCGCGCCCATGAGATGAAGGGCAAGTGGCGTTTAGTCTGACATTTCACCTCTTTCCGGGGCGCGTAGCGTTGTGAATCTTGGCAGGCGTGTTCGTGAGCGCCCAGTTCATGTATTACACCTGTCAGCTCGAAATGCTAAAACCCTGTGAGGGGCCCTTTCAAGGTGTTCACAGACAGAGGAGAAATTGACCCTGCGCGATTAGACCCGGTTAATACTATGCTGAAAGACCCTTCTGGCCTTTTACCGGTCTGGCTATTTGCTCCTGTGCTGCCCCTTCTCAGCCATGGCGAAAAGAAAGAGACCCAGCGTGTTTATTCGAGGGTGCTGGAATAACAAGAGAGACCGTGTTCTGCAAACCGTGCAGGAAAAAGGACATGTGCATGGCTATGCTAAACCATTCTCGCCTTTGCGCAATCAGAAACTCTAACATTTTTTTCTTTTTTTTGCTTTCGTGTCGTAGACACTGGTCGTGCACGTCTTTCTTCGAAATTTTGAATTTTTGTAAAAATTTATTGTGCCTATATTTATGATTTTGGGGGCCTAAAACTGTGTTTTGCCTGCCTATTTTTGGCGCCTAAAACCCGATTTTTTAGTGCCTAAAAATCCGGCCTCTAGTGATGACCATCGCCGTTACTATCATCTTGAGAAATAGTGACAGTAATTACTGGAATTACTCATACGACGTCACAAAAAAACACGTTTACCGCATCATGAAAGCAAAGGCAGGTAACCTTCGCGTCACCTCAGTCTACACAGTATCTTTTGTCCGAATTGGCTGGACGACCATTGCTAACGGCTGTGCAGCTCACCTGGCTCGACCACTCATACGCGTTTATTATTGCATGAGTTTTCTTGAAGGTTCGCAAGGCTAAGGTGAGGAGCCGGCCCGAGGAATGGAAGCAGTATGCTACAAGCTTGTGCGTCCTTGGCCCCATATATTTTCCTACTTTACCTAAAGGGAACTTTGGTGCTGCGATCGTTCAGCCACCATTTGAATGATGGGAAGTACACGGATGTACCTCGTATTCGTGCTTGCGGCTTCGAACGCACTTGTGGCTTCTTTTATCGTGGTGTTTTGGCGTTTGTTTCGGATAAATGCATGGATCGTTGTGAAGGTTGTGAGCCGATTTGAATTACAGAGCCTAAAAGGTTAGGTGGTGTAGTGGAACTGCTGAACAATTTCTGAACTACGTCTCGCGACAAAGCGGATGCAGGCCACACGGAGCCGAAGGAACGAAGTTTCAACGAATCCGTGAACTACCCATAATTCCCATGCCGGCTGAAGCGGCATGCGTTGCATCTTCCATAGGCACTAGCACCAGAGTTCCCCAGTAAATATTGTAGAAAACTCTACGCTTGGCCCCATTACCACGTGCAAAAATGTCAGAACACCATGATTTTCTTCGAGCCCAGTTGTTTGAGATGCAGATGAACTCCTAAATGCTAAACCGCGCATGCAGGGATGTTACGGGGAAGGCAGACCGCCCAGGCGGCGAAAGCCAGATGAACTTGTAGTCATCGGATCTTTTATTCTGTTGCTCCCTGTCCTTTAATGCCGTTCACCACCGTGGAAAGCCGTCCACCCCCCAGGGACGTCACATAACTTCTACGCATGCTGCCCTAATATGTTACGTGGTACATACGATATGCGTTCATGCAATCTAAATGAAAAAGCAAGCCCAAGCCTACCTGAGCACGCCGCCCAGGCGTAAAGGGTGGCGTGCTCAGGTCGATAGTGTTGTTCCCGGCACAAAATATAACGACTCACGTTGACGCAGGTGCGCTTCCTCGCTCACAACGGTCGTTACCCATCCTGAAATAAAAACTTGTTCTCAAGTTCGATTTCTCACTGATAATTAATAATAATGCATGCTGAAGAAATCAAATACCTTCTGTAGCAGTTGCTCATCAAAATGTAAAAGAAAAACATGCACGTTAAGAGACCAATTACTATGATTTTCTATTAAACATTACGGCACGGATAAGGTAGAGGTATAGGTTTTAGCTCTGACAAATATGGTGCATTGCTGCCCTTCTGAGGATGGTGGTTCGCAATTTTCAGCTTGCTCAGTAAAAAAAATGGGAGTGATCTAATATTTTAAAATGGTTCTTGCCACGCTGACACAGTCCTCGCATTGTGTTTGTGAACACTGCGATAAATGATACACACTTTTCACCCTACAAAAGGCAGTTCGTCATGTTGCTCTCCATGACTTCGCCGAATATACAGTCTTCGGAGAGACTGCTGCACCTAATGTGAGAACGTTGCTTTGGTGGTTTTATGTACGCTTTTATATACACGAAAATTTGCAGGCCGCAATAAATATACAATCCTTATATTTATTTACCGATTTCACGTACTCTCAAGCGCAGGAGCATCAAAGAGAGTTGGTAAATGCGTAAAACAATAACAAGGATTGCTATAGAGTCATCCAACCCTAGCGACATGCGCATTACAAACAATCGCTAAAAACCGAAAGGCAAGAATACTATGAAATAAAACTTGCGCAAAGCTATCTCCATATGAAGTAGACGTCATGCGATTCACGTTATTTTCACAAAAAAAAATGATGTGTTTAAATGATGCGTTGTACTCAAATGCGACGTTGACACACCGTACCACGGACGGATAAATATTTGAGGAGACATTCCACTATGTGGAGGTACATGACCAGCCAAGCTGTTGAGTATACGACGCGGATGTGACACAGAATTTCGATTTCAGGCCGACTTCGCGCCCTGCAACAACAATGGAGTGTCTGTCCAGAAAGTTCCACTTGAATTTAGCGTACGCTTCTTTAAAGTTTTTCATTTGAACAGTCCGCCGCTACATGCATCGTCTTGTCTGGCTCGCCGCGTGTCGTGCGCGATCTAAAAAGCTGTTGGACGCCTGTGTGCTCCCTTCTTCGTTTTTAGCGGACCAGTAGTGAGTAGTGGGGCTTGCCCAAATCGTGTGGCGCACAAGATTTGGCCAGCGGGCGACTTCTTGATTTTTAGTAGACCAGTGGGGAGCAGTTGTATGTGCCTAATCTCTGTGGCACATACGTGCATTAGGATTCTTAAAGGAAAACTCCTTTTTTGTGTGTGTGCGCAAAACGTTTCAGGAAAAATTGTGATAGGACAGAGCGCACACTTACAACCAGTTTATTGCTCAGATGGTGGGAATATATATACACAATCAGACGGGCGAGGAGATGAAGCAACAATGAGAAAGGGAAAGCAACGGCGCATTTCAAAAAAGGTCTATTCACATATTGAAATGACACTTCAACGCAAAAGATACCGAATCTCCTCGCCCATCCGATTGTGTATACATGTTCCCACCATCTGAGCAATAAACTGGTTGTGTGTGTGTGCTCTGTCCTATCCCAATTTTTCCTAAAACGTTTTTCGCACAAAAAAATGGTTTTCCTTTAAGAATGCAGTACCAACCAGTCCAAGCAGCTACCCGCTACATTAGGATTTTTTCCACGCACACTGCCGCAGCCTAGATATATGCAGCTTCGCTGTAGAAATTGAACATGTTGATCTCGTGGAAATGCTAAATTTGTGGAGTTGGGGTGCAGAAACAGGATGTTCTGGAAAGCTCCATTTTACAGAAAATGATATGACTTTACCACGTATAGAAACTGTCACTGATATATCTTTGTATTCGTTTAAAGGTCCACTACATGTACTGAATGTATGCTAAAGAGTTCGCGACGCTGTAAAAAACTTTCAACACGACATACTGCTGGGTTTCAGTCTTAATAATAATTGTTGCCGTTGAGCGTCCCAAAACCACGATATGATTATGATAGGTGCCGCAGTGGAGGGCTGTGGAAATTTCGACTACATTGCGTTCTTTAACGTGCACCTAAATCTAAGTACAAGGGCCTCAATCATTTTCGCCTCCATCGAAAATGCGGCTGCTGTGGCCGGGATGGGTCTTAGGGGATCGTTTGTGCAGATGATGTTTATACTGCTGGTGCCCTTTTCTTTCCTTATTTATGCGGTAGGTCTGTGTAGAAAACAAAACTTACAATGCACTGTTAATTAGTTATTTTCATGTTAATTTCGCTAACTTATTAACGGAATTAAGAAACGAGACTAAACGTAAATACTTACTAAGCTAAATAAACAAATATTTTATTTGTTGTCGTAGCGTACGGTGAACCAGCCTTCATCAGAGTGAACGCGGTTACGGGGCATATTCCTCAACAACGCTTACAGAGGGGAAGACTTGCATTTCTGTGTTTACGCACAAATGGCCTTGGGTGCCATGGCACTGGTTGCCGATGATTTACGACATTGTACACTTGCTGCACTGGGACAAAGACGCATTGTGCGTGCACAAAGGCATACGGACGCCAGGGGACCGATTGCTGATGAGTCATGACTCACGACGCGAGAATTTATCCTCTCGTGGTATCCAAACGGCGGCGCCACTCCTATCCCCGTAGGACTGTGACACCAGTACTTGTTTGCAAAAGGCACTTTACCTGCCCGTTACAATATTTGGTGCGGAGTGCCACACCGCGGAGTGCTGTGGTGCAGTGGTCGATCGATAGATTGGTTTCCTGGGTAGAACACTTTAGAAATAATGATACGCGAAAGAATTAAAATATTAAATAGATGAGAGACGTGTCGGCAAGGAGTAACGCACTGTGGCGTCATGTAATTCAAAAGGGACTTCCTCCTCGCGCCATTGTTCTGATCAGCAGCCAAGCACGTAAACTTGCCAATGCTTTAATTAACATCCGAAGGAGTGGTGTAAAAGTTGCAAATGAGATGGAGCTCACTAACTGCACGGTCCTGCTAAGTTCGAAAACCCCATCGAAGCGGCGTAGCTTCTTGGTCATTAAAACAGTAACCAGGAAGGCGGACATGTTTAGATAGAGGAAGGCACAAAGCAAAAGGATCGAAAGGTTGGCTAGTTGGTAATTCTTATTCGTTCAGCGAACTGGGAGCGCTGCAACACACAACAGACGAGGAAGATGCACACAACACGAGCGCTCACTAAAACTGGTTTATTTTCACGTTAGAACGACACATTTATATATCAAAGAGCGCATGTCAAAAAGATTATGATGACAGCGCGAGCAGCATGCGAAGCGTTTAATCGAGGCACTTGTCTATCTATCTAGTTAAACTCACAGTCATGCAGTGAAAATGATGGATTGCTAATACACTGATCTGCATTCCTAAAAATGTGATACGCTTCAGAAGTATCACGCGTAGGTTGGAACAGGATGCCGGGACAGAACACTTGTTTTTTTACAAACAACGGTTTACATTTGCACGAATCGCGATGCAACGCTAAGGTACTCTTCAAGGAGCTTCTGTGTTCCCTGAGGCGTACATGCAGAAATAAGGTGTTTTTATAGGTTTCAGTGTGGCCCCTGCATTAAGCAACATTTTTCTAGGGAGGGTGGACACAGCCTTATGCACTAAGCTTCAGTCAGGCACAAAGTCTTCCGACACGTTGACGATTACTTGATTTAAAAAAAAATGTTCAGCAGTGAACTATGACGGTATCATGGCATGATTCGAGACTGAAGGCATGGGCCTCTGGTTTACCTCCGAGGTTCCAAAAGATAAGAAGTTGCAGTTGCAGATAAGAAGTTGCGGCAGCCGATTCGTGAGGTAATAAACTCATTTAATGAAGCCATTCCGACATTACGTGTATAAGTGTTGCAGGGCCCGTTTAAGTGGTTGAAATTTACTAAAGCTCCCGGTGACAGGTCAAATTTTCCCACCATTTAAAATAGCTTTAGAGGAGCTTGCAAAAGTTCAATCCTGAATAAATTTACAGAGTTGCCAGGCGCTGCGTCATTGCTTTGTAATTTGGCTTGTTCGACGTGGGTCTTTGGTTCAAATCCCAGTCGCTCATTATTGTATCCAACCAGTGTTGGCAGTAACACGTTACAATAGCGGCATTACCAATAACGCGCTACTGTTTTCAGCAGCTTAGTAACGTACTCATTACCATTTAGGAACTCTAACGTAGAACGTATTTAAGTTACTATTTTTCGGTAACGTAAAATGTCACTTACTAGTTACTTTTTGTTTAAATTATTCCGGGAGTGTTACACAATACTCCTTCATCTCTTAAGCGCCACTTGTCAGAGCTCGCCTCGACGTTCTGTTGTCGCAGCGGCACACCGCTGTTGACCCGCGAGGAATTGAGAAGCAGCCCCGCCCGGGGTCGCTTTGTTACACGGGGAACAAATTGCCGAAATTTCTTCAAAGGATCTGCCACTTTCGGCTAGTTTGCTGTGTAAATTCAAGTTGTCGTAGATTGTCGATGAAGCTGTCCTCGCAAGCGTCAAAAGCAAGCTGCCGAGGTTTGCTCGGCTTGCAGACATCAAGACTCCTCGGGGTTCAGCAACCCTCCTGAGCTCCAGCACAACGTACTTCTTCGGAAATGCCTTCTCGACATCATCGCCTGCTGAAGGTGAGCAACTGTCCCGGTACCTTTGGCGCTGCTTGACATGGCGCTGAATGGACTCAAGGAAAACCTTGCGTGCGCTCACCAGCTCTTCCTGAGAGTGAATACGGGAGTACCATATAGTGCGTCCGTCGAGCGCCTATTTAGCCTAGGAACGCACGTATTCACTAAGAAGCGGTGCAAGCTCTCTGATGACAGCTTTGAAATGCAGCTGTTGCTTACGTTCAGCGAGTTGTAGTTATATTAGGAAGTTGTCTCTGCAATACTCTAATACTGTTAATCAACTTGTTTTTAAAATGAATTTTGCTTCGAGCTTGCTATCTGCACCTGCGGACACGTTTCTGGTTAATTGAATTCCTGAGCGAGGCAGCCTGACCATGAACACCTTTCTATACACACAGTCATTTTTTCCCGTAATTATCCGGGTTAAAGCGAAAAAAAAAACAAACTTTTGTTTGTATGCACAAGTACTTTTCACCCGGAATTATGCCATTTACATATATATTTATTGCTAGAATGATGTGCATTTATTTTGCTAGTAGAGACATGTCGTTAGAATCACTGTAGTTTGTCGGTTTAAACGCATATATGTTTTCTGTGCGGAGAGCGTTGATGATGAAATCTATCATCTTGTGCTTAATGCCGCATTGAGAAAGATGGCTTCATCATATAACTCATGTATTAATCACACGCAACTGAATCGGCAAGCAACATTAGGTCACTATAGTTCTGCCAAATTACAGAAAATTTGTACGAAAAATTCTCAGTAAATCAGTATTATCAATAAAATTGTTGTTTGGGCTTGAAGTTTTACGTGAAATACGCATATCAAGTTTATGAAAATGTTATTGCGGGTTCCTGCAGCGAGGACGCACTGATTGAAATTACTGACTATTGAGTAACGGTAGAAGTAACGCTACTTTTCTCTTTCGGCAATGCGTTACATTTATTTTTTTTTGTGTGTGGTTTACGTATTTACTTCTTCTTTTGTCGGTAACGCCTACAACACTGGATCCTACCCTGTGACCGATGAATTTATTTACCTTAATTTCTGAAAATGCTTATATCTTGTCGGATAAATAGCGAGCACATAGCGACCCGGAAGCACAATTACCTGCTGTTTCTTCGGGTAAAGGTTGCGCTGATTTCCTAATAATTTTAATAGGTTAGGCTTTACAATTTCACATCTTTTCAAGTTTTTTTTTTTACAATTGCAAGTATTAAAGTATGTTTAATGCAGTACTATGTAACGAAGTTCACGTAATTGTAAAGATCTTTGGCCTCTGTGACTTTCAGTTGCCACTCATATGAAAAGTGTGGTTTGAAATTAAGATTGTGTAATGAGGTCGTTCGATTAATCGCGCAGCTTTTTTTATTTAGAAATTTTCCCTCGGAATTTTAGACAGAAAATACTGGGGAAAAAAAAACAAGAAATGGAACCGAGCTGATCTAGGGCTCCTCTCGCTGCGCTGGGTGATATCTCTCGGCGCCGCTTTAGCTTCTTATAACTACTGCGGCCTGCCATATGAGTACCGCGGACTGTCATATTAACGAAGCTGAACACCTGCGCCGTAAAACCCAGGAGACATCTTCCGCGGGGTTTGCGCGCGCCGCTTGTCACATGACGCCTGGCTTCCGCATACACAAGTGTGAAAGCTGCTCCCCGACTCAGACTTGTTCTTCGCAAGTGAGCCTGGCGGCAGCGACGTTCGCGAAAAAGGCAAGACAGGAGACAAACGAGCAGTCGTCATCCGACCGCCAGACCAGCCTTCGCGCAGTCTAAACACAGCAGTTCATTTGATTAGTCGTAAACTCCGGATGCCTGGCATATTCAAGCTGACACACCGCGTAGTTCAACTGAGGGCCATTCAGCGCTGGCATGGTTTAGTTAAGGTAGATAAGAAAAGTGAGCTTAATGTAAATGAGTATTCTTAATGAGCGAACTTGGTTTCCGCGAACGTTGAAACGATAGTTTCATCTATTTCACGCTAATAAACAAAAATTTCCTCAGCTTGATTGCCGAAACGCAGCTGCGAGACAATTTCATGCACGAATTCGTTTGAGGTATTGTCTTCTAATAAAATAGCAAACCACTTGGAACGTTAAACAGCACGTTACTTTATCTGCAAACTCCTATTCATGTCCATGTATTGCGCGCACAAGTGCTTCCGTATTTACAATAACCTAAAATAATCTCCATAATCTCAAAAAGCAAACTCCATTCAAACCGCGAGTGGAACGCACGAGTCTGTCATATTTCCCTGTATTTCCGTTAACGCTAAGATGTAAGAACACGTTCTGGCTGGTTGTCAGTCCCTATAAGAGCAGTTCGAAACCAGCAGCACAGCACATCGGCACAAACTGTGATTTAATTAATGGACGCACTTTAAGCACGGTTCGCATATGTACAGAGTTCAAAAATGTTCAACAAGTGACGATCATTTCGTGTCTAGAAAATCGAATAGTTCATGGCATCGCCGATCGTTAAAGCAGATAGAGCTCTGCTCTCGGATGGAACCTTTGGCGAAGAATTACACATTCCGTGCGTCTTTTTCTTTTTTTTTCTTTTTTTTGTTAATTTTGTGCCTGTGTGTGGACTCGCTTATCCGATTGTACTCTTCTGTCCTGCCATATTTTTTACAGCGTAAGATGTCATGAGATAACAACAACCTACTTCCGTGGCGTACTTTTCGGCCCTCGCTGCCGCCGGCGAAAGAAAAAAAAGAAAGGTTCTAGCAGCATTTGACCCCAGACACTCTGTGTTGCCGTCGAGTATTTTACTTGCAGATGGGTAGTGGGTATCTCGCTGCTTCGATAATTGTTGAATTATGGCGTAGTGGGTATATTCCTACTTCGCAAAATAATGAGGATTATGGTGCAGTGGCCACCTCGCAACCGTAGTCGCTCTGAGAGAGTTCACAGCGGCTTCTAAAAAGGCCGCTTTCACAGCTTACGCTTTGACTGTGCTGCGTGTTCCACACATGCCTGGCGATTCTTCGTACTCCCTCTGCCCGTCTTCGATCCGAGGATAAAATACCGAATATTTCTATCTGGTCGATCTTCCTGCCTTTTCGCTGTTTCTGTTTCACATTCTCTTGTAAGCATGGAGATAGCCCCTGAAAGTTCGTGGAATAAGGATACGCTCGTTCACATACTTTGCTTCTTCAGCATTTCGGTCTTTTCCAGTCAGGTAATAAGCAGTGCCCATGCACTTACCGGTCAATTTCGCTCAAGAGCATTCCTTGCAGTATATTTTGTCTTCAAGCCTTGCTAACGTTCTTCAATCAAAATAATTTTTTATTCGCCATCACAAGACGGTGTTCGCGAATTATATCCCTGTGAAACCCTGTGCTCATGATTTGCTCACAAACTGCACGCCATTCCTGATCAGCCATTCTCTAATTCATTAAATTTTTTTATGACTTCTCCACAGCATTTGACAATAGGGTTATGCCCTAAACTCCTTTGCAAACTACGCCAGTTTCATATAGACTATGAACTGCTCGCTTGGCTAGAATTACTTCTTGTTATCATCCCCTAATTTGTATCTCTGGACGACGTCAATTCACAGCACACTGTCGTCTGATCTAGCGTCGCCCAATGGACGGTCCTGGGCCCTTTATGCCATCTTATTTACCTAAACGACATAACTTCATGTGCTTTCTCGTACGTTAAGCCTTTTGGCGACGATGTTTGTCTTGAAATAACCTCCGATGATTATAATTAAGTCCTTCCAATTAATGGTGTAACATATGGGTGGTGTAACTTTACTATAAAGAAATGAAAACACATACCTATACCTAGAACACCATCTGTGTCGTGTACTTAAAATTTTGCCTATATTTCTGATATAAATATCTCGGCATTTGCGTTACATCAAACCTGTCTTGAACATATCTGATGAAGGTTAATTGTTAATCGAATACCGAGGTAAATCCGTCGTAACTTCGTAAAACCACCTTTATTCTTAAAATTAATCATGTAAAGTACACTGATTCGCTTGAAACTATAATGTGCTGCCGTTTTCTGTTATCTTAACTAAGAAAATTGAATTAATTCGCTAAAAGTGCTTGAAAATAACTGTGGTTTCATTCTCTCGACTAGAACGGAACAGCAAGCACGTCTTCGAAAAAACCAATGTTGACATATCATCTCTTGCACACTTAAGGAGAACTTGTCTTTGGCCTAGTTGGTATTGCTTTCTGTATGACATTTTGCCGCTAGTGAAAACAACACACGCAAGAAAGATACGAAGAGGGTGACAAGGGCGGCACTTTCAAATGATGTACGTCACGCACGAAACGGAGTGTACATATGCATGTGACATGCACATGCGCAGAATGGCCAACAACACTGCCTAGCCTAGCCAGCTCTCAAACGATGTAATGTCTGAAAACCGCATCTGTATCACTAATGCATTCACCGCCGACCTTTACATTTCTCAGTTGGGTGCTGCATGCATCAGTTACTCGTCGATACAGCTGCAGTCTTCAGAGATTGAATTGTTTGAGAGCTGGTTAGGCTAGGCAATGTTGTTGGCCATTTTGCGCATGTGCATGTCACATGCATATGTACGAAATAAGTGGAAATTTAAGGGCTGGTTTTTTTTTCTTTGTCAGAGACAATATTAACGAGAACTAACAGACAATGATGCCAAGGAAGGTATAGGTGACGTTATTAGTAGTAATTATAATGTAAATGTGAAGAAAGAAAAGCGGACGAAACTTGCCGCTTGCAGGGACCGAACCTGCGACCTTCGAATAACGCGTCCGACGCTCTACCAACTTAGCTACAGTGGCGGTCAGACCCCGTCCACTTCATTCGGGTATATATGTGCATTTAAACTTGTGAGTGTTAGTCAGCGCCGCTAGTAGCCATGACGGCGAGTGTGGACCACTCTTTTTCTGCCTGTTGACGTCACGCAGCACGTGATCTTATTACGAGCTGGCAGTTGACCAGTAATCCCTCGCATACTACCTGAAGGCATCACGTCTGCCAGAACGACAGCCTCGCTATTGATGAAGGAAATAAGCGGAAATTCAAGGCTTCCTTTTTCTTTGTCAAACACACTATTAATGAGAACTAACAGACAATGATGCCGAGGAGGGTACAGGGGATGGTACTAGTAGTAATTGTAATGTAAATGTGAAGAAAGAAAAGTGAACGAAAAGATGACTTGCAACTGGCAGGGTCCGAACCCGCGACCTGCTCCGTTTCTTGCGTGGAATGAAGCAGTTGGAAGTACCACCCTTGTCGTCATGTTCGTGTCTTTCTTGTGTTGTTTTCGCTTGCGGCAAAATGTCATACAGCATCTCTTGCATCATCGACAGTTATTTTGTTTGAGCATCTTTCATGGTATATTTCATCATCCTCAGTTCCGCGACGAGACTATATTGCCGCCTGAGCATGTTTCATTTCGCTTAGCTCACCTACAGAAAGTACGAATACCTTTCGGCAAAACGGAGGTCGTTTTTGCTACGGCCATCAGAAGAGTGGAACCACCTTCCAACGCATGTAACCTCCAACACAAATCACAAACACTTCGAGGCTGCTTTAGCTAACACATTATAGATTCTATTCCTTTGTTCATTGTTTGCTTTATGTATCCTGTTTCTGATGTAATCACTCCCTTTAATAATGTATTCACATGTAATCACTCCCTGCAATACTCCTCTGGGCTAAAGGCCCTGAGAAGTGTTACAGGGAGTGATCTATTTACTAGTTAGAGTGAGTATTTATTTATCTAGTTGTTTAGCTATTTATGTAACGTACCGTCAGCGAAGGTAAAATAAATAAATAAATAAGATTAAGCTGGTAAACTGTGAATGACTGCTACATTTATGCACCTATAATTTTCAGTCTCACGATCAGTCGTTCATGTGATGTGACCATTTGGTTTTAGAGACGTTTGTGGACAGCTTCAAGCGCACGAATACCGCTAGTAAGTTTTGATCATTTGGCGTGTAAATACCACGTCAAAACCGGGGCTTGTGAAACTGCTTTGCTGAAGAGGTAACGTTTACTGATCCGCAAACGAACCTGCACGAGCCAGACTGGGGAGTCGCAGTTACTGTCCTACATAAAGAAAACAGTGGATGTGCGAGTGCTATAGCACCACGACGTATGTAATAAAAGTAATTATAGGTGCTTAACGTCCCAAAACCACGATATGATTATGAGGGACGCAGTAGTGGATGGCTCCAGTAATCTCGAGATAAACGTACCTCAATATGGGGCAATGACAATGCAAGCAACGTGGCGGTACAATCAGACAAGCGGAAAAAGAGAGCCTCATGAACAGTAGTGCACCTCTGTAATATTCCACTCACTGGGCATGATCACGTAGTTATAATTACAAAGCAATTAGCTGCACTTCATAAGGTGCATATCCCTGAGCGGATGAATACCGCTGATGAAGGTAACTGCGCCGAAGCCTCGGATATTCTGGAACTTCCTGGAGGAGTTGAACTAGGGGGAACTTATCTTTCTCGCTCACTCTCACGTGACAAATGTGCACAGATCAGTTGTGTCCTCCTCGGTCAAGGTCAGCAATTTTATTCCACCGAGCATATATTCCACCGAGTGCTAGGCATGAACACCTTTTGGCTCTTTAGCGGATAACACAGATTCACCCAACGAGATCTACACTAGAGCTAATAGGGAGGTAAATCCTTACTGCTAGAATCGAAACGAACGTCAGAATTTTTGCCGAACAAGGAACGCAAACAACAGACACACAGGAGAGACGCTCAAAGCACCTGTCCTGTGTGTCTCTTGTTTTCGTCCCCGTTTCATTAGCGCTCCTTTGTTACATATCAAGTATGAACCAACTGGCCCAAAAACATGCCTTAAGTCATCATTTTTCTGGCTATTTAAGCTTCAGCTTGGTGTTAGGGCTCACGCTTATGCAAGTTTCACGGAAGCAGCAGTACAAAAACAAGACACAATATTGCCAGACTGGAGAAAGCATACAACAGTCACCGTCAGCTGGCAATGAAGCACCTCCATCCGGTCAGAAATGCAGTGAGTATGCAGTGACCAGGCACAACTTCCTTTCGAGCGAAGCTTCTATTCACTCGCAAGTGTTTGTTTGTTTTTTTCACCTCGCAGGTGCGACCGCCAAAAGAAAAAAAAAGGCCCGCGCGCGCGAACAAGTCCGGCTCTCGAAGGTGCGCCGATCACATGGCGATTCGTATACGCCCTATTCCAATAAATGATGATGTGTCAAACGTGAGCGTGTCGGCGATAAGCAGTTTCCGATGAGGCAAAACTACCTGTTATCGAGGTCATCGAGGTTACTTGTCATTTCACGTAGCGACATTTCATTGTTGCTTGGACAAGAACGTGCGACCGTCGTTGTTGCCTGTAGAAACTGAAACGTTGCCCTGCTAAGCACGTGGATGACGGTCCCATTCGACAAAGTTAAGAGGAAGGATCGCAAAATGCGATAAGAAGAAAAATATATACAGAAGTAGTACGTCACGCACACGCACGCCAAGACTCGCTTGCCCCGATAGAGCGATTTTTCGATAGAGAGCTCCTGAACTTTGTAATTTTTGTTTTGCTTGGCCCCCCTCGCACTACAGCTACCTGGCGAATTTACCCAGCAGCCATACATCATTTTGCTTCCTGTCCGCGACATGAAAGAAAACTTTGACAGGTCGAACGGCAGTGCTCTGACGACTCCATATTTTGACATGGCCATTCATGACTGGGTCGTGAATAACACATGGGCGGTATACCGTTTAGCTGGCGCCAGTACTGGTTTGGAGAACGTATATGCGCTTTCATCTCTTGCTTCAGCAGGCGAGTGGCGTTGTGTGCCGTGCGCGCAACGTTTACACACGTGCAAGCTATGTCCCGAGGTTTCCATCATGATCAACTTGGACCGTTTTCAAATGCGAATACCTCGGCGATTCATTCACGCTTCATTCATACACAACAATTCATTCATACACGCTTACGCAACAAAAATCCCGAAATGTTCTCAGTGCCAGTGGTATATGTTATAGCAGATCTCATGCAACTACAAGAGCGATGAGGTCGTATTCGGTCGCACCTACAAGAAAACGAAACACATTGACAGGAAAGCCTTTTCTTTTTAATTTAGAAACGACGGGAAAAGGCGCATCTATTTTATTCACACTATTTCTTTGCGTGTATGTTACTTTCTCGCTTATTGTTGACATACTCATGGTCTACTACGGCAATGATCTATGACGTTACTATTGGCTGGTAGCTTGCGAACGTATTATGTTTAAGAAGGTCTTATTCATAGAAGCTGAGGTTTAGAGTTTAGGCTGGCGCACATTGTTGAATAAATGACGGGCACGTTATTTTACATATGCCTAGTTCGCGATATGAATCAGTTGTACTGTGGCATGTTCTAAAACACTTTATATGTCATTAATTTCTGTGGAGGCAACATCAACGACTTCTTAAAAAGCGACTAAAACTCCTCAGTGCTTCGCGATCGACGTTGAAAGTACGAGTGCTCTTTTCACAAAGCACAAAGGTAGCAGACGTTGCCTCAGGGTGAACAGTTATTGTGGGGTTGTATTGTACTGGTAGTTGAGCCAGCACCTTGTCGGCTAGAATCTTTTTGAACTTGCCCAAGGTAGCGTCGGGGCAACGCAAAGCTCTTACCTGCAACGAGCAGAAGAAAGCACAACGTCGTCACCCGGCCGCCCATGATGCGTTCAGTTCAGTAGCAGCGTCGCACCTGCCGCGTCGCTGTCTTATTTTTCTGTAGCCGTGTTCAGCTGCGGTTTGGGAGCGACTCCGAGAGAAACGCAATAACCCGGACGTCTTGGCCGTCACGCACGTGTTTTCCAAGTGCGCCTCTTTATGGCCGCTAAAGCGGGATGCCTGTCACGCTTCCGAAAGGAAGAGGACTCATCAGTGTCAGCGCGACTCCGCACTTGCTGCAGGAGACGAACCAACGGAGTTGAGAAAAACTAAAGACGCGGGGAGATGCTTGCACTGTGTGAAAGCAGATTTAAGGACTGCTGCGATTGCTTAAGCATTCGGATAAGCGCTTTAGAGTTCCGCCCCTCGACGTGTGAAAGGGTGTGCTATTTATCATAGCTACATACGCCGGGGTAGGAAATATTAAGCACTTAACCTTCGTTCTCAGTCCCTACGGCGAACAAGAGCTGTGTCTTGCTGCCTACCGTTGAAACACGACTTTGTGGACTCCGTAAGGACTCTTAAACGCTCAGCAGCTTTTAACCGTTGCTACTTAAATGACCTGACCATTGGGTCAGCCATTCACGTTAAGGTGTCAAGAGTAAAACATGGCCTTTACACATGTAAGTACGGCAGTATAGAAGGGATCAGGAAATTTGCCGCAACTGCCCTCGCGCGCGGTTCCAATCATTTTCTATACTAGCGGACAATTTTTCTTGGCAATGAAGGGAAAGCTACGGGGGCGGAGCTCCTGCACATGTACTCCTCCGCCAAGCAGTCCGGTTTGGCGCGCGTCTCGGACCGCTATGGAAAGTGATGGCTGCGAGCAATCGCCGTTGCATTTCGATGCAGACGCCGCTGCAGCGTTTGAGGTACGGGCAAAAGGCGCGACCGGCGCGACTTTCTCACGCGTGTAAAAACGCAAAGTGAGAACGGGTAAAGTAATACAAGTACAAATATATCACTGGTGTGAGCTGCGTCCTCTCTGAAAAAGCTGCATGTGCAAAATAAACGAGTATGTTTTATATCCAACGCAGAAAATGCGAACAGAATTGTGGGGCTACACTCATTAGCGGTAGGGACACGCGCGATTTGGCTATCTAGCCTTCGCTTCATTGCCAAGAAAAGTTGTCCGCTAGTATAGATTTTCCAGACAGACAGACAGACAGACAGACAGACAGACAGACAGACAGACAGACAGACAGACAGACAGACAGACAGACAGACAGACAGACAGGCAGGCAGGCAGGCAGGCAGGCAGGCAGGTACAGACAGACAGACAGGCAGGCAGGCAGGCAGGCAGGCAGGCAGGCAGGCAGGCAGGCAGGCAGGCTCGACTTTGAACGCGCGATTTGCCTGAGAAATCGACGCTTCTACCACTTAGGCTTTCGTGACGTGCTAAAGCTTTTTTCTTGACATGCACTAGAACACTACAAGCAGGAAATGTCCCCCCCGCCAATACCAAGAGGACATATTCTTTATTCTCCAGCGGGACACTAAAGGGACACTAAAGAGCAAAACGATTTCTCGCGTATTAGTAAAGTACAATTTCACAATCCCGAAAACACCACTCTTACCGCGACACGTTGCTTGGTAAGCGAAAAAACGCGCGAAAGGAAAATGCGCGTGGAGACGCCACCTTGAGATTCCCGCACCAAACACCATGACGTCATAGATTTTTAAGGTGTCTACTGGGTCCTACGTAGCTTCTAATCGATAAACATGAAGTGCATTGTCATCTGTGGGTGCCATAGACCTAGCATATAAAGTTTCGGAAAATTCAATCGAGCCAATGTCGCGAAAATACGAAAAATACATTTTCAAATTTTATAGCGTAAGCTACAGTGGCCGAGGGGCAGCAGTTTTGCGCGGCTTACGGTGAGAAGTGGTGCGCATGCGCGGGGAGGAGCAGTGACATCACACCCTGCAGAGCTGGCGCGCCGGAGAAGCCCTGGAAGCTCCTGGAGTGACGTGTCACTAGTGGGCTGGCGCTTGACTCGCGTGAGCTCGCTCGGTAGTCCGTCCGTCTGTCCGTCCATCCGCCTTTCCGTCCGTCCGACTGTCCATCCCTTCCACCTGTCTGTCCGTCCACCTGTCCATCCGTCCGTGCGCCTGTCTGTCCGTCTGTCCGTCCGCCTGTCCATCCGTCCGTCTGTCTGTCTGTCCGTCCGTCCGTCCGTCCGTCCAGCAGTAAGCATGATAATCAAGCTAATCCTAGACAACCAGGAAAGCTGAGAATAATCAGCTGAACCTTATCTCACGCTACGTATATCCTGGCATATCCGAGCTATGCCGCTGCTAATTTTCTGACGTCACACGTGGAGATTTCGGCGCGAAATTTAAAAATGAAACTTCAACCTTGATTTTCTCCACTAATAAAGAACTTATGATATAGTGAAACATATGGCATTAGAGTTCTCAGAGTGCAGTTTGTCAATCTAAACCAACTCATTGCTTCTCTTTAGTGTCCCTTTAAGAGACTCTTAATTGAGTTGAGTGGAATAAACTTTACTTGTCCAACGGCTATTGCTACTTGTGCACGGAGCTAGGCTGCCAGGGATGTGTGGGAAGACGTGAGGCGTTTGCTTTCCCGCATATTTTATTTATCCCTGCTCAGGCATGGGCGACCACAGACGCTGTCGTTCTTGCCGGCGTCTTGTTCTCTCGCGCTCGGCTCGAACGCGCGGAGCAGCTGAGGCGCAACTTCGTCTTCTCCGAGACACCGACGGCTCGACATAGGCCCCCCTCCCCGTCCCCGTCTAGCGAGGTAGCCAGTGTGCGAAGGAGCGATCCCTATGAGCAGCTGGTAGGTTCTGCTGTTGCGAAGCGCGTTCGTCTGGTGTTCGCGGATGGCTTGTCGTCTGCGAGGACGGCGTCGGTGCGAGGAAGGCCGGCTTTATGCGGTCAATGGAGACATTGTCTTCGCTTCCATTAAGCAGAGGGACGAAGTCCTTCGGGTAACGCTTGATGACTTCAAGGGGTCCGTCGTAAGACGGTTGCAGTGGTGGTCTGATTACATCGTGCCGTACGAAGACGTGGGTGCAATCGCGGATAGCACGACTGATGAAACATAGGCGTGAGCGTTGACGTGGCGGAATAGGAGAAACGTCTCTCATGGCATTCCTGAGGTAGTAGGGCACGCAATTCGGCTGGTTCGTTCATGATTTCCAGTAGAAAACAGCGCTACAAGACGGGACGAAGAAAGGACACAAACCACGGCGGCGAGGCATGTGTTAGCCTACCGTCGATTTCCCGCCTTCCGAAGGAGATAACATTTCTGCCCAATAGACCTTATGCGGAATTTCCGCCATTTGTCGGAGGTTTGACAAAGCTACCATATTCGGCGCCATGTTGGAGGCTTGTGTCTGAATTGTATTGCTGCCGCTGCTATTACTTCATGCTTGTATCTGCTTTGATAGCAGGCAGTCGGGGCATACAAACGTCTGACGAGCATGTAAGGGCCTGTAAACACTACTGGCCTGTCTTAGTTATTACTTCGACAGTTAATTATTACGTGTAAAGAACTGCCTCACAACAAGAAGGTACGACTTTGTCACCTAGTCATATGTAAGCCTGTCGTTTCTGAGGATGAAGCTTCGCGCTAGGTCATAAATTTTGTCTGTATGTTTTAATAATAATAATAATATCTGGGGTTTAACGTCCCAAAACCACGATATGATTATGAGAGACGCCGTAGTGGAGGGCTCCGGAAATTTCGACCATCTGATGTTCTTTAACGTGCACTGACATCGCACAGTACACGGGCCTCAACCATTTCGCCTCCATCGAAATGCGACCGCCGCGGTCGGGATCGAACCCGCGACCTTCGGGTCAGCAGCCGAGCACCCTAACCGCTATACCACCGCGGCGGACAGTCTGTATGTTTTCGGTGTTGCGGATAAAGCGCTGTTAGCTAATGATATCATGCGTGCAGTGTAGGATGGTTGGGAGGATGCTTTAGCGCGCGACACGGCTAGGTAAGCGATGGCGACAAGAAAGTGATGTTGACTCATTTCAAAGCGTATTTCATAAGGGGTAGCCTAAGTCGACCTGATCTCTTGTGCATCGAATTTTAAATAAAATGTTGTCCTCTTTTTGAAATAAAGACATTTCGCGGAGTGGACACCGGTGACACTAAACTGCCTAGCTGCAAGGGGTATGGCGGCAATAGGCCCCGAAAGCGACGATGTGTACACGAATATTCTTGGCCTATCGTGTTATTTACTGCCGCGACTACCCCGACTATCGTGTTATTGGCGTATCGTGTTATTTACGAGCACACCGTCGTATGTTATGCGTAGAGTTGCCGGACAATTGAAACATATAAAAATTCCGCATCTCACGCACGTGGAAATTTAACATGAAAAGTGTGCTCGTAAATAACACGATACGCCAAGAATATTCGTGTACACATCGTCGCTTTCGGGGCCGATTGCCGCCTTACCCCTTGCAGCTAGGCAATTTAGTGTCACCGACGCAACATTTGCGAAACCACCTCAGCGCATCGGTAGCGCACCCACAATCGAATGTAACAGATATGCCGGAAAATCAGTTTTTTTTTTTCATTTACATACTATAACAGTTTATAGCACATAGGGATGGACACAGGATTTTTCCGAAAGGAAATCAGCTTTTGGGATAACCTGATGTGCTCTTCTTAGGATAGAAATTTACGAAGAAAAAAGTAAGGGGGAGGGGGGCAGTCAGTATCCGGACCGCCCCTCTGAATTTGACAGCGATAGTACAGAAATTTCTTGAAAAATACGCATAGTGAAGTAATACGTGCGCAAAGCATCCCACCAAACGCCGCCTTGTTTAACTCCACAATCGGAAACCAAGCGCAAACAACACGCTCGCTCCAGCGTAGTCGGCCCCTTCGTTGAGAATTGATGACGCGTACGAGCTGCCTGTCCAGCATGTAATTGTTGTCGCAGTGTAACAAACAAAGCAATGTTCTGCGCAGGCTGAGCATCGCTTTTTTATTGCCTTTGCGCAGGTTGAGCATCAACCACGCACGTTGGCCGCTCGGTTTGAGCTCTCGCGTATGCAAGGGCTGTCAGGTGCACTGCGGCGGGTTTCACGTGTCGCAACAGTGCAACTGGCATATCGCTTGGTTCGCGACGCCTCCTTTGTACTAGGAGGTATGTGTGGTATGAATACGGGCAGTTTTCTGTGGCAATATTTCAGAGGAGGGCGCGTCCCGCAGGACCTCATTTGTTTCAACTAGGGCTGAGCAGTATCGCGATACAGAAGTATCGCGATAGTATTTCAGAGATACTGTTGAGTATCTGTATTTCTGTATCGAGATACATTTCAAAAATGTATTTGTATCTCAGTAGTGAAATACTTTTACGATGTATCGGCTGTATCGCGATAGTGTACGGGGCACAGGTATCTCGTTACTTTTTGTTTTCGGAACTGAGCTGAGGCGTGTTTCCAGAGGGGAAAGAAAAGATGTTATCATTTGTGTGTATTAAACAAGCAAAGGCGCGCGCCGGTCGAAGACATAGGGAGGGCGGCGATGGTTCCCACAGGCGCAGAATTGCCCATGTGGCAAAGCACTCGATGCTGCCGACGGCAGAACCGCGGAGGCCGATCGGCCTCTGCCGAAGAAAGTCGCTGTTTTGGCTGTCTCTCATGACCAGTTCAGCGCGACAAATTTTTTTTTACAGCGAAAGCTGCTATGAGATCACAACAAGGGTGCCGTAGTTTTCCGCCGCCGCCGCCGGTGTTCCGTAAATGCTATCACGCGAAATAAGAAAAAAATTAAACAAGAAAGAATATCCAGGATGGAACGGGGGGTTCGAACTTCGGCCCTCTCCGTGGCAGCTCACTATTCTACCACAGAGCCAAGCAGGCGCTCAAAACTCCTGCACACAAAAACCCTATGCAAGCGTTATGTCGGGAAGCAACCGCGTTAACATACGTAATATAGCATGGTAGAAGAGTAAAATAACAACCAGGCGTCATAGAATGCGAATTGTGGAACAAGGCGTCACACGATATAAATGGCGTAACGGGTGGGTCGTTGAATGTTTCCCACCCATTACAAAGGGCTCAGCCGTAATTCATCGTCTTCAGCCACCGCATAAATTTATAGCGTAGTGGGTACCTTGCAAGCGTCTTCATACTTGTGATGCGCTTGCGAAAAAACACGAGAGAACGAAACGAGGGACGACACAGGGTGATGTGTCGTCCCCCGTTTCGTTCTCTCGTGTTCTTTCGCAAGCGCATCACACGTATGAAGACGTACCAACTAGCCCCCCATCGCCGCCTTATTAGCTTGCAAGCGTACTTGTATTAGTAGCCCCAAGAGAAATTGCAACGGGTTCTAGAAATGGCGCTCTTCCAGCTTTCGCTGTGACTGTGCTGCGCTTTCCGCGCAGGCCTGGCGTGTTTTTTTTTTCCCCTTTCTTTTTCTTTCTTTCTTTTTTTTCTTCATGACCGCCTCTTCATGACCCCCCGCGCGGATACCGCCTTGAAACAAAGGCTTCGCGCGCGTTCAATTCTCAGAGCGGCGGCACTTCCAAAAGCATTTCCCAAGTGATACGATGGTGGCTGTCTTTCCCGCGATTTCAGCGACCCCTCCAGTATGTCAAGGTGCATTGCCAGTTGATTTACAAGCGTGAAACTGTCCTTTGTGGTACTAGGCTCCCGCGCCGCCGGAGCCTACTTGACCTGTTGGGGCTTGCTGAATGGGCGCCGGTAGCATAGGTGGTGGTGATAGCTTTATTGAAATTTTGACCGAGCATTGAAGGGGCCATGACAAGGACACCCAACAATTTGTGGTTTTCAGTGAAAACGAGAAGTAGCGAGTCTATTATGCCTATGCAGGCATGAAAAGTGGACCGTAAAAGAATATTTCAGTGCAAAACAAGCCCCTAGAGGTCACCGGCTGTAAATCCCTCCCACCGCCAGTGACCGCCATTTTGCCATGGTGGCTGTGACGTCACGTGTAGCAAGGAGCGGTGCCGTCATCTTCTACCACAGTTTCAGCCACAGTAAATCGTTCAATTTCGGTGACAAGCCGAAGAAAGCTAAGATATCACGATTTCACGCGCAGCTGACCAGGGAACAATATCGTTTGCCGGAATACAGACGCCGGCACAGCCAGCTGCTTGTTACGTCACAGCTCGCGAGTGCACCAGTGTTGCCCGACTCTAAGGCGCTCGCGTGTTTGCAAAAATATTGAATAATAATTGAAGTGCTCGACCGAATGCGCTAAAATTTCTCCAGCTTATTTGTGAATGCTCAAGGACTAACCCTCATAACACAGCTTATGATCCAAAATTGGGTGTCATGGCCCCTTTAAGATGGCCTTCACGAGGAGTGACCTTTTCGGCCCAGGCGACGAGTGCTTGCTGTAGTATAAAAACGCCGCCATGCTGGGCTGTGCACGGGAGTACAAAGGCTGACGTCACAAACTCGGCGGGGCATTTTAGGGGGTCAAGCCTATTTAGCGCAGCCCAGAGAGGATTATGGCAGAGCCCAGCGAGCCGTCTGTGAAATGAGCAAGTGTCCCTGTTCCCAATTTCTGTTTTGAGAGAGTTGGCAGAAGCGACCTAGGAGGGCTGAAACCATCTCACCCCCCAAAAAACGTGATTTTAGTAAACCAGTATCTGAATAGTGTAGTTTTGACATACTGGGCTCAACTCCACGTAGGTAAAACAGTGTAATCCGCAGCCGTCTGGCCCGGCGCCGGCGAAACTGGGGAGGCGGCTATCAAGGTGGTGTCTTCGAACGGATCGAAGCAATTTGTTCTACCACGGAGTGCCGAAGCGCCCATGTCGTCTCCGCCAAGTCACTTTGCAGGGAACTATTCCTTCTCATGGTCGGTGGCCCTCCGCCACCCGGTCATGTGTAAAGGGGATTCACACGGAGCAGAAATCCTCGGGGGAGGCGCGGGGATTGCGGATCACGTGGCAACGACGTCGCAGATTAGCGAGTGCGCGCGACCTCCCCGCGCCTCCTCGGAGGAGAGGGAGACCTTATCCCCGACAGGTCAAACTATCCCCCCCCGCGGTGGGGGATATGGCGGTATTTCGTGCAGGTGTCTGGCCACATTGTTGCACTTGCTCCGGCGGAAGAGCGGCAGCGCACTGGTGGTTTTGTCCTCTGCAGCGGGTGAAACGGGCGGTACAAGCCACCAGAGTAGCCTAGTAACACTGGTATCCCCCCTCCATTCGCCTCGTCCGTGTGAGTCCACGTCACTTTTCGCGAGTCCACGTCACTAGGCTCCGCCTTTATCTCCCGAGGATTTGTCCCTCGTGTGAATACCCCTTAAGGGGTATTCACACGGGGGATAAATTAAGGGGTATTCACACGAGGCACAAATTAAGGGGTATTCACACAGGGGATAAATCCTCGGGGCAGAAGCGAGGACTGCGGATCACGTGACAAATGACGTCATGGATTACCGAGTACGCGCGACCTCGCCGAGCATCCTCGAGGGAGACGAGGACCTTTTTACAGACAGGGCAAACTATCATGCCGCGGTGGAGGATATAGCGGAATTTCGCACAGGTGTTTGGCCACATTGTTGCATTGCTCCGGCAGAGAGCGGCAGCGCGCTGGTGGTTTCGTCGTGAGCAGGTGGTGAAACGGGTGGTACAAGCCACCAGGGTAGTCTGGTAACACTGGTCTCCCCTCCGTTTGCCTCGTCCGTGTGAGCGGGGGACATTTGTGAGGAATTCTCCTCGCGAGTGGACGTCTACGCCTTTATGCCCCAAGGACTTGTCCCCCGTGTGAATACCCCTTAATGGTCTGTGCGTGTGGCCGCCAGGCGCGGCGACCTTTTACATGATGACCGTCCTGTGACCTGTCATCGCCGCAGCGGTCACAATGAAATGTTAGCGCTCTTTGCAGGCGAGATAGTCCTCGTCTGGCAACACTTGGCCGAGCCGCCTCTACTGTATTTAAGTGGCGTCTCGATGTACAGTAGGACGGTTTAGCCCTCAAGTGGCGACACGAGTCGCACGAGCTGCAGTCTTGGCGGGCAATGCCCACCGGGCAATAACGACGGGCAATGCACCACCGAAGCACACGTCACAAGACCGAGCATTGGCGAACGGGGAAGGCCGTGCAGCACTGTCTATACTGGATGCCACGTTCCTTGAATCCGTAGAGGACGGATCCAATGCTTTGGTGGCCAAAGCAGAATGCATACTTTGTGGAAAGATAATTTCTGGTTCGTGGACATCGACGTCAAACTTCAAAGTACATTTCAAGGTAAGAAACGTGTATTTTTATCCCCGTTGGTATAGTTGTGTCTCTACTGTTCTCATACGTTCCCATGAGCTCGAATACGTTTTAGATTCGAAGCATCTTATGCTCGGGGCTATGTCCGTCCGTCCCGCGTGCGGCCACTTTTATGAAGTAGGGAAGCACCCACTATGCGAACCAGAACACTGTACTACAAAAGGCCGGTCAACCACCGCTACAGTCACCAGAGTCATGGCCGAGAGCACAGATAGGTCCAATGGCTAGGTAGGTGGTGTCTGTCGCCCAGGTTGACTCCATTTCTTGATCTTGCTTGCATGTGCTTGCGGGGCCTTTGTCCGTCCCTCCTTCCCGCGTCCCACACCCCTTCTCTCTCTCCTCTCCAACGCTCCCCCTTTCTCTTTTCTAGGAATTCTCTACTCTATGGAGCGGCGCCCGCGTACCGTTAACTCCATTTCTTGATCTTGCTTGCATGTGCTTGAGGGGGACTTTGTCCATCCCCTCCTTCCCGCGTCCCACACCCCCACAGCGCATGCGCGTCCCCTCCCCTCCCCCTGTCTCTTCCACTCCTCATCTGCCCACCTAATTTTCTGTCTCCCCCTCACGCGTTTGCCTTCTCTTGGAATCCAGTCAATTACCCTTAAGATCAGCGGTTATCCTGCCGACGTGCTAGTGCCCGGCCCATGTCCATTTCTTCTTCTTGATTTCAACTATGATATCCTTAACCCCCCTTTTGTTCCCTGACCCACTCTGCTCTCTTCCTGTATCTTAAGGTTACACCTATCATTTTCGTTTCCATCGCTCGCTGCGTCGTCTTCAATTTCAGTGGAACCCTCTTTGTAAGTGTGCAAGTTTCTGCCCCATAGGTAAGTACCGGTAAGAGGCAGCTGAACCCGGAAGCGTCGACAGGTGGCTCGTTCCTCGTTCTCGCACGAATTATTTGCTACAGTCCCTTAGGTACACATTACCATCCCTACTTAATAAATACATAAATGATGAATCTAACTTTTTTACAAAAAGAGAAATGCGCGAATATTTTTTCACCCTTGCCTAGTATCTTTCTTTATATCATGCTATGTTATCATTACTCACGGTATCGCATTTGTTTTTGTTTTTGTCATGTTTATTTTGATATTGTTCAGTGTATTCATGAGTGCAGATACATAGCTATTTAGTTTGCTCTGTGTCTATTTGTTCTACTGCTGTGTTTGTAGAATGATTCGTCTAATTTTTTTGTTCATTTTGCCTGCTTACATTATAGCTAATTTTTTTTAAGAGCTTGAATTTTGAAACTGCTGCCATGTACGTGGGGCCGCAGGCACTCTCAAGTGGTTTTATAACCGCTATTCGCCTGAGGGACCCCCCCAACTGGTTGGAAAAGACTTGCTGGAAAAATAAAGATTTGATTTGATTTGATTTGATTTGATATATACCTTCCTCTTGAGGGTCTCCTCTAGGAGTCATCTACTCTACGGAACGACGCCCACGTCCCACCCCCCCCCCCACAGAGGCAATGCGCGTCCCCTCCCCCCTCTCTCTCCTCTCCTACGGTCTCCCCCGTTCTCTCCTCTAGGAATCCTTTACTCTACGGAGCGGCGGGCACGACAGGTGGTGCGACAGCTGCATACTCCGCTGGGGGGCGCCACGGTAGTTCCGCGGTATGGAAATGACGGAGCGCGCGCGCCTCATTCTTTCTCCTGTGCAGCGCCGCGATAAGCGCCCGGGCCGCGAAACGGGAACGGTGACGTTTCTCCCCGCTCAAGCTAACCATCTCCGCGCTGCTTCGCATCCACACATGGTTTTCTTTAGCGGGAGATGGGGAAGTTTTATTTATTCCCAGAGCGTACATCCAAAACGGTGCATCAAAATAAGAGCAGTACCTCAAGAGGCCCCGGAAGTGCAGTTCCTGCGCTGAATAAATAAATTGTAAGTTTCACTGCGCTGCAACGTTTACAATATTATGCTGCACTTAATAAATGTTTTTGCGGAGTATGAACATTTCCCCGAAAAAAAAAAACAGTATTTCGGTGTCTGTATTAATGTATCTGTATTCCGAGATACTTTTTCTTTTTTTGCAAAAGTATCTCAGAAATATCCCGCTACGTCAAATACAAGTTTATCTCAGTATCTGTGACTTGCTTCTTGAACTGAAGGACAAAGCACAATTTTAGAAAATGAATGACCTGAAATGTATTGGTGACGTAGCAGTCACCGTGTCTGCACATCGAACACTAAACACCAGTCGTGGCATGATATCGGAAGACAACTTCTTCGACCTTAGTGATGAAGAACTTCTTGATGGCTTCCAGAATCACAATGTAATAAAGGTTGAAAGAATCCTAATCTGCCGAAACAATGAGCAAATCCGCCCTAAGCACATTATACTAACCTCCGATACCACTGTGCTCACTAGATGCAGGGTACATCAAACTTCGTGTGAGACCGTACATTCCAAATCCTCGGCGGCGCTATAACTGCCAGTGATACAGGCACGGATCCCAGACATGCCGTGGAAAGCAGAAATGTGCAAAATGCACCTCCAGTGAACACACATCCGAAGTTTGCGACTCACCTCCACATTGTGTGAACTCTGATGGAAATCATCCAGCCTACTCTAGAACATGTCCTAAATGGAACAATCATTTCCCTAAAAGTAAAAAAGAACATAACATTGCATGAAGCCAGGAAGCGTCTCTCATACTTTGATCACACCAGTTTTGCCGAGGTGGCGCGACGGGGGGTAGCGTCACAAATGTCTCGGCAATCTACCGCGGTCACCAGCAGTGGCCCGGTAGTCACTTCGCCCACCCCCTCAAGTGGCAGCTGCTACTGCTGTGCCATCAACATCGAAGGCGGCTCTTAAGACTTCGGTTCCACAGGCCCCAAAGTTAGATCGAATTCCAAGGCCGGAGACACAAGTCTCGATGCCCGGTCCTCGATCTACCAGCGCCTCAGAGAAGGCAATGGAAATCGATGGACGAACACCAGCGTCATCGACGCCCAGAGATCAGCGCTCTTCGGAGCGCAATAAGAAAAAAACATCCCATAACTGCTCCACAAAAGGGATCGGTAACCTGAAGGGTTACCTCCCATTTACACATACTTATATCTCCTTAGCACGTGCATCTGAACACAGAACTCCCACATTTTCCTCAATATGTCCGCACAAATATTACAGAGGCCTAATTCGTAATTTACACGATGTCAAAGACTTACTAAATGATTATCAGCCAAGAGTGTTCTGTGTTCAAGAAATACATTTAAAGTTGACTCACAGGAATTTCTTAAATCAATACGCGGTTTTTTGTAAACACCGAAATAGGGGCAATACCTCATCAGGAGGCGTGGCAATAAATGCGCAAAAGACAGTTGCATGCCAGCACATTGCGCTACAAACCTCTCTGGAGGTTATGGCTGTTCGGGCCATTTTATTCAATCATTTGGTAACTGTTAGCTTCATCTATATATCCCCCGACGAACTGTTCGACAAAATAGAGTTTCAAAGCTCATTGATCAGCTTCCAGAACCTTAAGTTATAACTGGAGATTTTAATGCTCGCAGTGCGTTATGAGGTGATACTAGACGTGATGCGAGAGGTCGCGCAATAGAAAATTATCTTCTCTCATCTGGAGCCTGTCTGCTCAACAAGGCAGAGCCAACATACTACAGTACCACACGGGGGGGGTTTGAACCCCCCAACTACGCCACTGACCACACACAATACATATTCATGCATAGATTTAGCAAATGGATCACCGTCACTTCTGCTTCACACGGGTTGGAAAGTTATTGATAATCCGTGTGGGAGTGACCATTTCCCTGCTTTTTTTAGAAACTAGACAATGGTATGGCAGACCGGCTTACCCTAAAAAATGGAACCTTCGTGATGCAAACTGGGTGAAATTCAGAGAGCTATGTATACTACGCCCCGAAGAGGTGGACCACCTAGATGTTGAAGAGATAGCTAAGTATATCCCGGAATACATCCTCACCTCTGCTAAAAAGTGCATACTCCAGTCTAGCGCTAATAAAGTTAATGCGAAACCATGGTGGAATAATGAGTGTGAAACCGCAAAAAAAAAAATTAAAAAAAAAGGAAAACGCCAGAATAAAGCCTGGAGCATTTTTAACACGAAAGTGTTTTATGCCGGGGTCCACCAAGATTTCAGTGACGTACTTCCGTCACGGAAATGACGTCGAAAAAATACGCGTGATCAGAAGACAAAGTTCCGTTACCCGGAGTCGAACCTACGACCTCTTGGTCCGCAAGGAGAGATGCCGGGCACGCTATCCACTGCAGCACGGCCACATACTGTGTAGGCATTACAAACGCGCCTTTTATATCTACCACTGTCCTCTCACAGTGCTCTTGCTAAAGGGAAGTAATGCATCATAACTGCGAAAGCCGCGATTAATTTCTTCAGAGCGTCGATTCTACCCGGCCGTCCCATTCGGCGCGTTTAGAATAGGAAAAGTGCAACTTTGTCGACGCATTAACACACTGCCAGGTGGCGACCTTACCCCTGCGTCGGCGCCGCTCATAGCATCCATCCATACCAAAGCTAGCTCTGAGACGCGCGAGTACCTAGCGTGGCCGTAACTACGCGTTGCCAACTTCACTCGCCCCGCGAAAAAATTGCAGCCGGCCGACAGGAAAGACGCGACGCGCGTTGCGTCTCCCTCTGGTGGGGCAGCGGTGTTCAATAACTCTAACACGCCGCCAGTAGGCGACCTTAGCCCAAATTCGGCGTCCACTTAGTGAAGCTCTTATGGGTGTCACACCGCTTTCTCTGATTCCGCTCTCACCGTACAGTTACCGCAAGCATCTATGACCACAAGGGTTTGTTTAATCATTGATCATGGACGTCAGTCGTCGGGATACAGCTGTACCAACAAGCGTCAACGTGGATGCATCCACGTTAAACGGTGCTTTAACTGTGAAACACCAATACACATTGTGAAAGCTCTTTTATATCAATGTACAGAAAACGTTCAACTACTTCTGTAAGCAAACGTTTCACTTTCGTGTTATACCGATTCCTATGACGGAGAGATCAACCATGTTTTTTTTCTCGCTACCAACAGTAGAAACGCTTAGCACACTTCAAACGATGCAAAGCAAATGGTCAGGCGTACCCGTCGTATAGCCAAAAGGGGAAGCTGGACACGCTACATATCCTCAATAAACTCTTACACAGACGCCAGCAAGGTGTATAATAGGGTTCATAAATTCAAAGGAAAAAGCCCGAAACCTCGTCCCTACGGTCAATGACTCCGGCTGATGCAATAGAAAAACAAGCAAACACTTTTGACGAACACTTCGAGAAAATATCAAGCTCAAAAAATTATACCGCTAAGTTCGTGTGCCACAAAAGTGCAGATGAAAGTGTACCTCTGCGTGCGAACAATCTTGTATCAGATAGATACAATCAATCACTAACAATTCATGAACTGGAGCTTTCCCTTGGTTCTTGTGGAAGTTCAGCCCCTGGTTCTGACACAATTACCCATGCAATGATCGAAAATCTCCCCCGACGGAAACCCTGCGCTTCATTTTATGCCGTTACAAGATTTCCGACACTCCCAACATACCCTCTGCTTGGAAAGAGGCAACAGTCCTTCCCCGGTGAATAGTTAAAGGCCTATTGCACTCACAAGCTGCTTACTCGAAGTGTTTGGGAAAATTATTAACCCGCCGTTCAGTATATTATTTAGAATATAACGGTATATTGGACCCTCGCCAATCTGCCTTCCGCAGAGCTAGGTCCACAAGTGATAATCTTGTCCTCATCGAGTCATATTGTCACGGAGTCGTGACGTGGACGAAGGGAGAAGTCGGCGTCTTCAGGATGAAACTCTTTATTTGGCCGAACTTGTGGCCGTGAAACGAAAACTCTAACTACAGCAAGCAATGCACGCTGTACACTGTTATCGGTGCACAGAGCGTCGGTCGTCGATAAACTGATCTGCGGCTAGGTGCGTCGGCATTTACACATGAGGCATCGAACATTCCAGCGTTATCCCTGCTAGGTGCGTTTCTTTGAGAATGAACTCAGCTGTTCGCGTTTGCGCTCTCAAGCCTATCCGATGATCCTAAAATAATCTGGAATGCTCTCATACATTCTAGTGCGGTGCAAGGCAGTATCGACACGTGCAATGTGCCGTTAACATAAAACGTGAGAAAAAACTGTGGGATGCCCCCCACCCCCCCCCCCTTTTGAAAAAGGCATCGTCCCGATGCTAAGATGAAAGTACAATATTAAAGCAAAAATAACCGTCCTCAGGTTTCTCTAACGCGCGTAAAACGTCTTGCGGCGCACGACATGCACGATTTCGGGCCGCGCACAGCGCCCTTGAGAGTTCATAGTGCCCTCCGGGATAACCTCGTGGTCTAGAGCACCTAGACATCGAAGTACCTTGTATGGCCCGAAGTATCGTCGAATTAGTTTTAACGCTATAGCGTTCAAAAAGCTCGTTTTGCAGAAATTTCGGCGTCGGCGGCGGCGTCGTTGGTTGTGAGCGAAAAATCATCATCCTTGTTCGTGACCGAAACATTGAGAAAGATGCAAATAAAATAAATAATAAAAATTTCCGGGTCCCGAGAGACGATTGAACCCAGGCCGTCTGCGTGGCAAGCAGGTGTTCTACCACACAGCCACGCTTCTGCTTGGAATTGCAGTGAAAAAAAACACCCCCCGTCTCCCGCTAAAGGGAACCATGTGTGGATGCAAAGCAGCGGGGAGATAATTAGCTTGAGCGGGAGGAACGTCGCCGCTCTCGTTTCACGGCAGCGGCCCGGGCGCTCATCGCGGCGCTGCACGGGAGAGAGAATGAGGCGCGCGCGCTCCGTCATTTTCAAACCGCGTAACTACCGAGGCGTTCCAGCGGAGTATGCAGCTGTCGCACCACCTGTCGTGCGTGCCGCTCCGTAGAGGATTCCTAGAGGAGAGAACGGGGGAGGGGACGTGCACGCGCTGTGGGACGCGGGAGCCGCTCCGTAGAGTAGAGGATTCCTAGAGGAGAAGGGGGGGAGAGGACACGCATGCGCTGTGGGACGCAGGCGCCGCTCCGTAGTTTAGAGGATTCCTAGAGTAGATAAAGGGGATGAGCGTAGGAGAGGATAGGGGGAGGGGATGCGCATGCGCGTGGGGGGTGGGGGTGGGACGCGGGGGGCCTCTCCGTAGAGTAGAGGATTACTAGAGGAGAGAAAGGGGGTGAGCGTAGACGAGGAAGGGGGGAGGGGGAGCGCATGCGCTGTGGGACGTGGGACGCAGGGACGGACGAAGCCTCCTCCAAACACATGCAAGCAAGATCAAGGAATGGGGTCAACCTGGGCGACAGACACCACCTGCCTAGCCATTGCTAAGCAGCCTCTCTGTGCTCTCGGCCATGACTCTGACGACTGTAGTAGTGGTTGACGGCCTTCATATGACTACAGTGTTCTGGTTCGCATAATGGGTTCTTCGCCACTTCATGAAAGTGGCCGGACGCGGGACGCGGGAGGGACGGACATAGCCCCGAGCATAATGTGCTTCGCATCTAATAACTTCCTCTTCTTGGAAATGCAGTGAAAAGTAACTTTCATGCTTTACAAACACAGGCGTCCTGTATACAGGCGTCACAATACAACATGTAATATCGCAGTAATATTGCGTGGTACCAAGCGTACATTGCCATCGGGCGTCAGAACATGTGAATATCATAATGACATCGTGGTTCAGAGCTTGCCACCCATTACAAAAGGCACACACGTTACTGCGCGTATTCCCTTAACACCACGTAGTAAGTGCATAGCAAGTTCGAAAACATTTCCCGCGCTCATAATTGCTCGTGGTTTAACGCACGCGACCCATTACATAGTACGCACTACGTGATTGAAGTACGCGCTAGGGACAGGATATCGCTGTCGCGTTCAACTCTTAAAGGCGAAGCTTAAGGGTCCCCAATTCCCTCCTTCCCGCGTCCCACACCACCACAGCGCATGCGCGTCTCCCTCCCCCCTCTCTCTCCGACGCTCACCCCCCCTTTCTCTATTCTAGGAATACTCTACTCTATGGAGCGGCGCCCGCGTCCTACACCCCCACAGCGCATGCGCGTCCCCTCCTCCTCTCCTAAGCTCACCCGCTTTCTTTCCTCTAGGAATCCTCTACTCTACGGAGCGTACCCTCCCCCTATCTGTCCTCTCCTACGCTCACCCCCTTTCTCTACTCTAGGAATCGTCTACTCTGCGGAGCCGCGCCCGCGTCCCACAGCGCATGCGCGTCCTCTCCCCCCTCTCTCCTACGGTCAGCCCCTTTCTCTACTCTACGGAGCGGCGCCCGCGTCCTCTCCCTCTCTCTCCTACGCTCACTCGCTTTTTCTACTCTAGGAATCCTCTACTCCGCAGCGCATGCGCGTCCCCTCTCTCTCTCCTCTCCTACGGTTCCCCCCCCGTTCTCTCCTCTAGGAATCCTCTACGGAGCGGCGCGCACGACAGGTGGTGTGACAGCTGCATACTCCGCTGGGGGGTGCCACGGTATACGTCGGTATAAAAATGACGGAGCGCGCGCGCCTCATTCTCTCTCCTGTGCAGCGCCGCGATGAGCGATCGGGCCACTGCCACGAAACGAGAGCGGCGATGTTTCGCTCGCTAACCATGTCCCCTGCTGCTTCGCATCCACACATGGTTCCCTTTAGCGGGAGATGGGGGAAGTTTTTTTCACTAAAGTTCCACATCGTCGTGTCAGCTTCCACACCCACACGTGGTCGCCGGGCTGGTATTCCACGAAGCGTCGTCGAAGATTGTAGCGGTGGCTCTCAGTCACCTGCTGATTCTTGATGCGTAGGCGGGCGAGTTGTCAGGCTTCTTCAGCGCGCTGAAGGTAGACGGTGACGTCGAGGTTTTCTTCGTCAGCGTCGTTGGGCAGCATGGCGTCGAGCGTCGTTGCCGGGCTCCTTCCGTAGACCAGCTCGTCATTTCTTGCATGGCCGTGTTGTATGCGAAGGTCACGTACGGAAGGATGGCATCCCACGTCTCGTGTTCGACGTCGACATACATGACCAGCATGTCGGCGATGGTCTTGTTCAGCCGCTCGGTGATGCCATTGGTCTGTGGGTGGTACGCTGTCGTGCGGCGGTGGCTTTTCTGGCTGTATCTCAAGATCGCCCTAGTTAGCTCCGCAGTAAAGGGCGTACCTCTGTCGGTGATCAGGACCTCCGGGGCGCCGTGACGCAGGGTGATGTTTTCAACGAAGAATTTGACTGCCTTGGATCCGCTGCTTTTGGGCAGGTCCCTTGTCTCGGCGTAGCGGGTGAGGTAGTCGGCAGCTACGATGATCAATTTGTTTCCGGAAGTCGAGGTCGGGAACGGCCCCAGTAAATCCATCCCAATTTTGCTGGAACGGCCGGTGAGGTGGCTCGATTGGCTGTAGAAGCACGGCTGGCCTAATTCGGCGGTGTCTTGCATCGCTGACAATCTCGGCAGGTCTTTACGTAACGAGCAGCGTCGGCGGCTAGGAGCGGCCAGTAGTACTTTTCCTCTATTCTGGCGAGCATGCGGGAAACACCCAGGTGTCCTGCGGTGGTGCCGTCGTGCAGAGCCTGGAGGACTTCTAGTCGCAATGCGGAAGACACCACGAGAAGGTACTTGGCTCGAAGTGCCGAGAAGTTCTTCTTTTGGAGAACGCCGTTTCGCAAGAGACTCGACGCCAGTGCTCGCTTAAATATCCTTGGCACAACGGCGGTACTGCCCTCAAGGTATTCCATAAAGCCCCTGAGTTCCGGGTCGGCTCGTTGTTGTTCAGCGAAGCCGTCAGCGCTTACTGTTCCCAAGAAACAGTCATCATCCTGGTCACCCTGCGGCGGTGCGTCGACGGGGGGCAGGAGACAGGCAGTTGGCGTCGGAGTGTTTTCTTCCGGACTTGTAAACGATGGTAATGTCGAATTCTTGAAGTCTCAGGCTCCGCCGTGCGAGGCGACCCGAAGAGTCTCTCAAGTTAGCTAGCCAACACAAGGCGTGTAGGTCGCTCACAACTTTGAAGGGCCTGCCGTAAAGGTAGGAGCAAAACTTTGACGTAGCCCAGATGGTGGCAAGGCACTCCTTTTCTGGACGGTTCCGAGCCAATATAGCTGTTCCGGCTGTTGACATGCTTCGTTATAGGCCGAGGCAAACACGCAGTGATTGGGCTTGCACGCTCTGAAGTGATCGGATATTTGACATGCAAGTTTTCTAAAGCACAGGAGAGCTTTATTTAGGGCAGTAGTCCAATAAAAAACTCCCCATCTCCCGCTAAAGGGAACCATGTGTGGATGCGAAGCAGCGGGGAGAAAATTAGCTTGAGCGGGAGGAACGTCGCCGCTCTCATTTCACGGCAGCCGTCCGGGCGCTCATCGCGGCATTGCACAGGAGAGAATCAGGCGCGCGCGCTCCGTCATTTTTATACCGACGTATACCGTGGCACCCCCAGCGGAGTATGCAGCTGTCACACCACCTGTCGTGCACGCCGCTCCGTAGAGGATTCCTAGAGGAGAGAACGAGGGGACCGTAGGAGAGGAGGAGAGAGGGGACGTGCATGCACTGTGGGGGTGTGGGACGCGGGAGCCGCTCCGTATAGTAGAGGATACCTAGAGGAGAGAGGGGGGAGAGGACGCGCATGCGCTGTGGGACGCCGGAGCCGCTCCGTTGAGTGGATGATTCCTAGAGTAGAGAAAGGGGGGTGAGCGTAGCAGAGGATAGGGGGAGGGGACGCGCATGCGCTGTGGGACGCGGGGCCGCTCCGTAGAGTAGAGGATTCCTAGAGGAGAGAAAGGGGGGTGAGCGTAGGAGAGAGAGGGGGAGGGGACGTGCATGCGCTGTGGGACGTGGGACGCAGGGACGGACGAAGCCCCCTCCAAACGCATGCAAGCAAGATCAAGGAATGGGGTCAACCTGGGCGACAGACACCACCTGCCTAGCCATTGCTAAGCAGCCTCTCTGTGCTCTCGGCCATGACTCTGATGACTGTAGTAGTGGTTGACGGCCTTCATATGACTACAGTGTTCTGGTTCACCTAATGGGTGCTTCCCTACTTCATGAAAGTGGCCGGACGCGGGACGGGGGGATGGGGGAGGGACGGACAGAGCTCCCGAGCAGAAGATGCTTCGCATCTAAAAAATTCCCCATCTCCCGCTAAAGGGAACCATGTGTGGATGCGAAGCAGCGGGGAGATAATTAGTTTGAGCGGGAGGAACGTTGCCGCTCTCATTTCACGGCAGCGGTCCGGGCGCTCATCGCGGCGCTGCACAGGAGAGAGAATGAGGCGCGCGCGCTCCGTCATTTTCATACCGCGGAACTTCCGTGGCGCCCCCAGCGGAGTATGCAGCTGTCACACCACCTGTCGTGCGCGCCACTCCGTAGATGATTCCTAGAGGAGAGGACGGGGGGGGGACCGTAGGAGAGGAGAGAGAGGGGACGTGCATGCGCTGTGGGGGTGTGGGACGCGGGAGCCGCTCCGTGGAGTAGATGATTCCTAGAGGAGAGAGGGAGCGCATGCGCTGTGGGACGCCGGTGCCGCTCCGTAGAGTAGAGGATTCCTTGAGGAGAGAGGGGGAGAGGATGCGCATGCGCTGTGAGGATGTGGGACGCCGCTCCGTGGGGTAGAGGATTCCTAGAGGAGAGAGAAAGGGGGTGAGCGTAGGACAGAGAGGGGGGAGGGGACGTGCATGCGCTGTGGTGGTGTGGGACGCGGGAAGGAGGGACGGACTAAGCCCCCTCCAAACACATGCAAGCAAGATCAAGGAATGGGGTCAACCTGGGCGACAGACACCACCTGCCTAGCCAATGCTAAGCAGCCTCCCTGTGCTTTCGACCATGACTCTGATGACTGTAGTAGTGGTTGACGGCCTTCATATGACTACAGTGTTCTGGTTCACCTAATGGGTGCTTCCCCTACTTCATGAAAGTGGCCGGACGCGGGGCGGGGGACGGGGAAGGGACGGACGGAGCCCCTGAGCATAAGATGCTTCGCATCTAAAAGTGCTTGGTGTAGTTGTATCATGGATGTCAATGATGGATCCCATCGTTTTCCGGCGATGAATTTCAGGACGTGGACAAATAGATACGAGTTTCGCTTTCAAGTGAGAAACGTGAGGGCCCCAGGGGAGGTCACGGTCCACAATGACCCCTAAAAAACAATGACTTCGCTTGTAAGAGATAGGCTGGCCGTTAATGCATATTCTGTAACTGGTCATCGCTGTTCGCGGGAAGGCCGCCAGCGCACATGTTTCTGTTGAGATTGTTAGGCCTTGCTTATGAAGATAGTCAGATGCTTGTGGCGCTGCCCTCTGTAGCCTTGCACGAACCTGTAGGCGTGTCGCTGCTGATGCCCAGGCGCAGATGTCATCAGCGTATATCGAAACGCTGACTCTTTCCGGGAGCCCTTCCGCCAGGCCAAGCAGGGCAAAGTTGAACAGAACCGGGCTTAAAACACCGCTACGGCATGTGTAGTGGTCGGAGGTCGCGCCATCTTCAGTGTCTACAAAAAATGACCTTCGTGTTAGATCCATCGAAATATTTGCCCTCCAAGTTCAATTAATAGAAGCGTGTCTAATATAGCTTGATGGGAAAGGTTGTCATAAGCTCCTTTCACATCAAGAAATGGCGCTAGTGCTAGTCGTTTCCTGCATTTATGCTGCTCTACTGATGACACCAGATCGATGGCACTGTCAATCGATGAATGGCCTCGTCGAAATCGCGCCATGGAGTCGGAGTAAATGTTGTGTCGTTCAAGGAACTATTCCAGGCACGTGAGAATCATGCGCTCCATGAGTTTCCAAACACAGCTGGCTTGAGTGATAGGCCGGTATGATGTCAGCACCAGAGATAATTTTCCAGCTTTTAGCAGTGGCGCCAGACGGCTGCGCTTCCATTCTTGAGGTACGACGCCTTCTTCCCATGACCGATTAAATAGGTTTAACAGTTGTCCTCGTGCTGCTTCACCTAGGTAACCCAGAGCCCTGTACGTTATTCCATCGGTCCCTGGCGATCAGGAACACCTGCAGAGTGTCATGGCGGTGGCTTCTAGCTCTTCCGTAAAGAATGAAGCATCCATACTTATATCTCGTGGACCAGGGATGTCGCATAAAGGCATGTCGTTGCATAGGACTGTCCCACCTGTCATTTGCGTACAAAATTCCTCTGCAATGTCGATCTCACGGTGGTTTTGACAGAGTGCAAGGGCGTTGAAAGCATGACGTTGCTGGGCGCATGAGCGAAGACCCTGTAGCGTTCTTCACACACGAGACAGTGGCTTGCATGAGTAAAAACTTTTCCATTGCTAATCCTGTAGCTTGTCTATTCTGCTCTGTATCTTTTTCTGCATACGCTTTGCTACTCTTAGTTCAATAATTGACTTGGTACGCCTGTGCCTCCTTTCAGCACTCCGACGTAACGCACGAAGCCTTTCTAAATGTTAACCTCCGTACGTTTCGGTGAATGTGTAAAGCAGCGCGTATAATCTTGCATTGCGTCCAGAGAAGCATAGTGTGGGTACGGGCTAGTTCGTATTCCATTCCACCATTCCAAGAGTGATCCTAAAAAACTTTCGAAGCTTTTTGTTAAGACTAATCCTGTGGCCAAGGCGCGTAGTCCTTGTAGCATTAACCATAACAAGAAGTACATTCTTTGTTAAAAAGGGGTGGTGTACAAGATACCCCTATCTTTTGGTCTGTCCTACGTGGGGCAGACAGGTAGATGTCTGAACATCCGACTGCAGGAGCACAGCAACAAGGTGCGGAAAAGGGACAGAGGGCTTTCTTGGTATGCATTGCGCACAATGTGGCTGTATTCCGTTCTTTGAAAGGACGAGTGTACTAGCAAAGCATCCTAACGAGAATGCGACGAATCACAAAAGCTGCAGCAATCGCTGAAGGCGGCTCTCTTAGTAAGCCTTCAATAGCCTTAACTGATAAGGAACATGCTTTCTTGCGGCCACACATACGCTCTTGTTCTTGACCGGGCTGTTCCTGCTTTGTTGGTTTAGAGTGCTTGTTCGTGTTAGCTTCGTGTTTCGAAAGGGGCCTTTTTTATCACATGCTGTCGTTTTTTTATCGCACGCTGTCGTTTTTCATAAATTGCTTGCGCTTCACAATAAACTTTAGTTGGAAGTCAGCGCTCGTCTTCGTTGGTCTCTTTTTGTCCCGTGTCTTACCTTGCGCTGTAAATACTCGTGATATCCAGAGAAACCCAGTAGATAAAGAGGCCCCGATGACCTCTGGATAGTGGGGTCGAAGGCCTCATCCACTGCGCCTATACGACGCGCACACCGCTCACTAGAGCTACTGTCTGGCGCCTTGCAAGAGGCGATGGACACCATTCCTGGTCCACCGAAGCAGGCAGCCCCTGAGGAGGGGCGAGGATCCCTCGACCACTCCAAAACACAGAGAACCCCAGTTACGGAGCTACAAAAAGGTCCTGCAAATTAAGCTGATTTCCTCCTCTGCGACGCACAGCAGCAGTGAGTTGTAGCCTTTGAGATACCTAGGTGGGTAGCCTGAAGATATTTGAAAACAAGTTATTCACCAGAGCCAGATATGACGTGCAAGTAAGTGTTACCTAATGGTAAAGAAAACTGAAAATAAACGGCTTACCTAATTCGCCATCAGCCAGCGCTGCTGTCGCTCATTCTTTCGTTTATATGCGGCAGTTCACGACCGTTAATGATTTATGACAGCCGATCTCGTCAACAGCAAGTCATCCAAGTGCATCCAGGAGCAAGCCAAGTGCAGGACTAACCACAATCTTGATGCAAATATGGATGGCTTCGCGATGCGTGGGCTGGCAGTGATGAATACGCGAGAGATCTTCGGCAGCCGAGTTGTGATAAAGAAACTATAAAGAATTTTCTTGACAGCAGTTAACGTTAGTTGTGTATGCGCGATTCGTTGCGAGTAGTTTTAATTTGGAACTGAAGTTCCCCAACCAGAATATGCTTTCGCGAAGCGTAACGCAAAAAAGAAAAAAGATATATATTGTTTAGAATCGGCTCCGTCACCCACACAACGACACAGGGACTATGACGTTTTTTGATATAAGTAGCCGTTACGGAAGCAGGAGGCAAAAAACGCCTTTCTCGTGCACAGCGCGTGGGAACGTGTCAGAAGCGGAGAGTGTCTTTACGACATGGGCATACAGCGGGCGCCAAATGTGCGTCTGCATTCTAGTATCGGGTGCATCCGTGCAGTTGCCACTAGACGATAAAGTTTTACGAAGTGTTGAAATGGCCATTAAGGTAACCGTTACCTCGACGGTGGTGAAGAGCGTGAAATTGGTTCTCTATACGGAAGCAGGATGGAATAAGACTTGCTACCGAGTATTAAAAATGAGAGATAGTATGCAGGTGGCGACAGTATATGGGTATACAAGAAAATTATTCGGAACACTATTTTGGGCCACCGGGCTGCAAAATGTACGGAACGTGATCGACTTGGAAGCAGCGCGAAGTGGCATGTGCCACTCATCCTGTGGCAGGTACTTCATAGGAAGAACGCCACGAACGTATCGTAAATAGATCAAGCGATGTTATCGACTACCGTCTTCAATTCGGCTTCCGTTTCGTGCATACACGCTGTCCTTGCGGACTCGGAATCGAATTCAGGCTACACGTCGACATAAACTACGAGAGCTTCGGATTCATCAACTTCTTTCTCCGGGAATGCTTTGAGTGCCACTAAGAAACCAGGTACAGCTCTTAAAGAGGGTTGCTTAGCTGTTTACACTCTTCCTCGGAAAATTATTTTACTATCGAGAAGGTATGGTTTGGGAGTGTATTCATGATTCAACGAAAAGAAAACATTGTACTAGTTTACCGGGCTGAAAAACCAGCTTGTCACCAGCGCGATCTAATAGGCTTGAATGCTCTCTAACATAGCGCGTGCATTTCCCAGTGAGCACCGACCTGCTGCTGGTGTCCCTCCCTACAACTAGCTGCTCTGGTTGCCTTGTGTGTCATTTCCTGAAGCACTGTCATGGGTTCTCGGATGCTGCTTGTTCTCTCACTGTTCGTCACAGGTGATTAATTTAGTCGTTCTCATTGTCAGAGCTCTCATAGTGCGTGATCTGCAATCATTCGCGAAATGTCAGTCAGGTGTAGCGAAAAACCCCCTAAAAAAGCGTGCTCTACATTACTGTGTAGAACACGCTTTTTAGGGGGTTTTTCGCTATACCTGAATGGGATTGTGAGTTAAAGGGAACACTCTCCGACAAAATGACGTAATGGGTTATTGTAACCTGCGTGCTATGTTCGGATTACAATTCAAGACTAGACGACTTCTAAACACCGCCAAAAACTAGACAGGTAGTGTCTACTTCTTGCTTACGCCCGGACAGTAACGCCATAGTTACATTCAGTGCAACAATGTTTCCACCCGATTCCGCCCTTCTTCTGGGGAATTCGGTATATCTGGGACAATGTCATGCTTGAGCACTGTATGCATCCTTGAACTTTATAGAAAGAAGTTGTACGTACACAGTACCTCACCAAAATCTTCATACTATGCGGCAAGAGTTTACGAAATTTTTTACCCATAAGATACAATTATTCAGCAGTGTTATGCCGCACTAGCATGTATATGCGAGGACATTACGCTTTGACTTCGATAGCGCTTGACATGCTCGGACACACAATGCCGCGCACGTCCAAAGTATAGCATTGAGCAAAACAAAAAGAATAATTCATAATGTCCCGAAAAGCCGGAAAGTCACTAGAAATACGTCATCTGTGGATGAACTAAAATTCATCATAATCATCATCATCAGCCTGACTACGCCCACTGCAAGGCAAAGGTCTCTCCCATGTTCCGCCAATCAACCCGATCCTATGCTTTCTGCTGCCACGTTATACCTGCAAACTTCTTAATCTCATCTGCCCACCTAATTTTCTGTCTCCCCCCACACGCGTTTGCCTTCTCTTGGAATCTAGTCAGTTACCCTTAATGACCAAGTGATTATCCTGCCTACGCGCTACGTGTCCGGCCCATGTCCATATCTTCTTCTTGATTTCAATTGTGATATCCTTAACCCCCGTTTGTTCCCTGAGCCACTCTGCTCTCTTCCTGTCTCTTAAAACTAACTTAAATAAACGGCAATTGAACATGTATTTCTTCTTTAGGGGCGAAGCTCCTTAGGGTGTGGGTCTGTCCCTCCTCTGTAGTATGTAGTAGTAGGTAGCCACCGTAGGTAGGTCATATGTGGTGATGTCACATATGGCCCCACTACCGTGCCATATGTGAGACATCACCACTTTCCCTGCATTTCAACGATCACAAAGCGGTGATAATGAAGGGACCACGTAAACCACGTAAAAGTTTGTTTGATGTTTAATATATACACGGTGTTTCACACTCTTTATATGGTGTACTGGGCGAACTTCACGGAAGAGTTTCACGGTTGACCGATGATTCCCTCCGGAGCTTCGCCCCACTCCTCATCATTCACCCCGTGGGTATGCTGTGATTTTTTTACTTCTTAGCGAAGAAGACGACAACGCGACTATTTCACCCATTTACACTACCCTTGTGCAAGGCGACGATGAATTGTTGATCAGCAAATTTCCCCTTTTTTGGTATTTAAGCCAATCGCTATACACATCATTTATTGTAGAAGCAATTGTTCTAGTTGCGCCTAAATACCCATAAACTGCCCTCTATGAAATATGCCTTTATGCATGGAGCTAAAATACCTATGAATAAGGAGGGACAGTTGGGCGAGTTGGTTGAAATTCATGTTTGAAAAAAGCGCGAAAAAGACCACGACAGGCAGGCACGAAGGAGACAGGACGACGCGCTACCAGCAACGGAAGTTTTAATCAAAAGCGTAGAAAGATATACACACACATTACAAAAAACAAAATAAAGAAACAGGCAAACGCAGTATGAATATGCATATAAAAGAGAAACGCCAGGCACGTTTTTGTCCAGAGTAAGGAAAGAAACACTACGACGCCTGGATTTTTAATTATGAACAGGCTTTCGCAGAAGGGAATCACTGTAATACTGCTGAAACATCTTTAATGAAAACACTGTTCGGTCTCCCTGTTGGACTTTGATTCGCCCACAAATTCTGTGTGGAAAAACAGATCCCAGAACAGACACCGGCAGTTTTACCGTGATAGATTTTAGACGAAGATCATAACAAAGATCATGACGAAGATGATGATGTTTAGTAGTATTAGTGTGACATGGTGTAACATTCTGGAGGGTTCGCCAGGCCACCTTTTCTTCGATAGTGAGCGAAATGAAAATATAAGAAGGCATACGTAGCTGCAAAACTCCAGGCGCATTTTGCTGACGATTTCTACGTTTGATGTTCTATTGCGATTCGCTCGGGCACAGAGGTATGTCTGCTGAACGCCGTGTAGACTCGAATCCGGTGGACGGTATAGATGGGCATATTTTGTGCGCTTTTATTTCTGTGTACAACGGCACACACGAAAACATACACACAAGGAGTATATCAATGCACGCAGCTTCACTGAAAAGTAGGGGTGTGTGAATATTGGAAAATTTCGAATAACAAATCGAATAGCGTTCTATTCGATTCGGTACTCGAATCAAATTGTGAATATTCAAATGTCGAATATTTTTCGAATATTTTTCAAATAGTCAGCAACGACGAGAAGTACTCGAAAGAACTATATGTTAGAACAGCGAGGGGTAACTTTTCTTGTCTTCATCGTTAAATTACCCACATGCATGCAGCCCATGTACCTACAGGATTATCGATGCCGTGTTCATCACATGACGAATGCATTTTATTGCGATAGCAATGCTATGGACGGTCTCGGCTGGTTTTTGCCGTCGACGTCGCCGTCATGTCGCGTATAAAGTCCAAATTGATAAGATCCCCCCCCGCGCATCGTGCGTTCTACCCGCGGGTAATAGCGCGCGAGCGGGGGGCGACGGACGCGGCTGATCAAACGAGCAGGCCCATCTCCGTCGCTCCGAGGTGCATGCGATAAGATCCCCCTGCCTGAGACCGGCCGCCGAATGCTCAGAGAGGAAACTCCCCACCCGTCTTTCGCGAGAGTGAAAAGACGCGAGGGGGGGGGGGCTCCCTCGAGAGACCTTTGATATTACGAGTGCGGTCGTCGCTGGCTGGCACGCGCGTTATCTCGTTATCTCGACAGCCGACAGTGGGCGGCTGGTATACCCTTCTACGTGCTGCGCTCTCAACGCGAAGTGAATGTGCGAAGAGTGTCCCTGGAGCGGCCGTATTCTCTTAAACCAGCGTTTTGTAGAGTTGCGTGAGATCGGATCCAAAAGAGTTAGCTGCCAGCCTCACTTTGTATAACATTACAATTTGTTGCTATCGCATTCATTGCTTCACCCTTGCGGTGAAACTGTGACTTTTTTCTGCTTAAAACTCCAGTGTCGCCGAAGCGACAGTGTCATCGATCCACTATATTCACCATGACGTTAATGAGGATGCTACCTCACGAAACTTGCTTCCCATTTTAGATGCGAAGCATCTTATGCTCGGGGCTATGTCCGTCCCGCGTCCCCCGTCCCGCGTCTGGCCACTTTCATGAAGTAGGGAAGCACCCATTATGCGAACCAGAACACTGTAGTAATATGAAGACCGTCAACCCTACCACAGTCATCAGAGTCATGGCCGAGAGCACAGAGAGGCTGCTTAGCAATGGCTAGGCAGGTGGTGTCTGTCGCCCAGGTTGACCCCATTCCTTGAGTCATGGCCGAGAGCACAGAGAGGCTGCTTAGCAATGGCTAGGCAGGTGGTGTCTGTCGCCCAGGTTGACCCCATTCCTTAATCTTGCTTGCATGTGTTTGGAGGGGGGCTTAGTCCGTCCCTCCTTCCCGCGTCCCACAGCGCATGCGCGTCCCCTCCGGCCCCCCTCTCTCTCCTACGCTCACCCCCATTTCTCTCCTCTAGGCAATCTTCTACTCTACGGAGCGGCCCCCCGCGTCCCACAGCGCGTCCACTCCCCTATGCTCTCCTACGCTCATCCCCTTCCTCTACTCTAGGAATCATCTACTCTACGGAGCGGCGTCCCACATCCCCACAGCGCATGCGCGTCCTCTCCCCCCTCTCTCCTCTAGGAATCCTCTACTCTACGGAGCGGCTCCCGCGTCCCACACCCCCCACAGCGCATGCACGTCCCCTTCCCCTCTCTCTCTCCTCTCCTGCGGTCCCCCCCCTTCCTTTCCTCTAGGAATCCTCTATGGAGCGGCGCGCACGACAGGTGGTGTGACAGCTGCATACTCCGCTGGGGGGCGCCACGGTAGTTCCGCGGTATGAAAATGACGGAGCGCGCGCGCCTCATTCTCTCTCCTGTGCAGCGCCGCGATGAGCGCCCGGACCGCTGCCGTGAAGTGAGAGCGGCCGACGTTCCTCCCAATCAAGCTAATTATCTCCCCGCTGCTTCGCATCCACACATGGTTCCCTTTAGCGGGAGATGGGGAATTCTTTTTGTATCAGTTTTATTTAAAAGCTGTTAGCACCTTAAATACTGTAGTCACGGGTATATTTCGGCCTGCGCTTACAAAATACTTCGGAGACTCTAATTGCTGTTGTGTACCAGCTAGCTTCAGCTTAAACAATCGTGTTCTTTCTCTCTTTTAGATGCGAAGCATCTTATGCTCGGGGCTCTGTCCGTCCCCCGTCCCGCGTCCCCCGTCCCGCGTCCCGCGTCCCGCGTCCGGCCACTTTCATGAAGTACGGAAGCACCCATTATGCGAACCAGAACACTGTAGTAATATGAAGGCCGTCAACCACTACTACAGTCATGAGAGTCATGGCCGAGAGCACAGAGAGGCTGCTTAGCAATGGCTAGGCAGGTGGTGTCTGTCGCCCAGATTGACCCCATTGCTTGAGTCATGGTCGAGAGCACAGAGAGGCTGCTTAGCAATGGCTAGGGCAGGTGGTGTCTGTCTCCCAGGTTGACCCCATTCCTTGATCTCGCTTGCATGTGTTTGGAGGGGGGCTTAGTCCGTCCAACAGCGCATGCACGTCCCCTCCCCCCTCTCTCTCCTACGCTCACCCCCTTTCTCTCCTCTAGGAATCCTCTACTCCACGGAGCGTCCCACACCTCCCACAGCGCATGCGCGTCCCCTCCCCCTATCCTCTCCTACGCTCACCCCATTTCTCTCCTCTAGGAGTCATCCACTCAACGGAGCGGCTCCGGCGTCCTCTCCGCCTCTCTCCTCTAGGTATCCTCTACTCTACGGAGCGGCTCCGGCGTCCCACATCCCAACAGCGCATGCGCGTCCTCTCCCCCCTCTCTCCTCTAGGAATCCGTCTACTCTACGGAGCGGCTCCCGCGTCCCACACCCCCCACAGCGCATGCACGTCCCCCTCTCTCTCCTCTCCTACGATCCCCCCGTCCTTTCCTCTAGGAATCCTCTACGCAGCGGCGGGCACGACGGGTGGTGTGGCAGCTGCATACTCCGCTGGGGGGCGCCATGGTAGTTCCGCGGTATGAAAATGACGGAGCGCGCGCGCCTCATTCTCTCTCCTGTGCAGCGCCGCGATGAGCGCCCGGACCACTGCCGTGAAACGAGAGCGGCGACGTTCCTCCCGCTCAAGCTAATTATCTCCCCGCTGCTTCGCATCCACACATGGTTCCCTTTAGCGGGAGATGGGGAAATTTTTTTTTCGTTGGTTTTTGCGAATATTTGTTTCAAATAAAACGTAGAATCCCTTTTGTTCGTTTCAAATAAAACGTAGAATTCCTGTTTTTAACGTTGTTACCTTAACCCTCTGGGCCTGCTTTGAAAATGGCTGCCTTATTATTTCAATAATTGAACACTATTCAATTTATATTCGTGTTTGATTCGGTGTCATCGCTATTCGATTTGTATTCGTTTCGGTTCTAAAATTCCCTATTCGCAGTCCCCTCGGGAAAACGCTTTTCTGCGCATGTAGCATGGCCAGCTTTAAGGTAAAAGTAAAACATTTCACAAAAAGCTGCTGTTCCGTCATTGTTGCGCTGTCGTCGACATTTCGACGTCACAATTCCATCCCCTTAATTCATCGACGTTCCCGCACTGACCATGTAATTCAGCAGTTTCCCATCGATTCGCGCAGTAGCACCGTCACAGTCGTCGCCATTCTTATGGCGACATTGTCCGTCATGTCGCCATTCCTTCGAAGTCATGCCGCGGACATGATGTCAAGTCGTGCCTGCTACCGTATTTCCGTCGCCATTGCACGCGTCCGAATTACACATAGCTCTAGATATCAGCAAACCGGACGCGCGTCTCGTTGACCTTCCTGCCTTTCCTTTCTTTCCCTCTTCCTTCCTTCCTTCCTTTCTTCCTATAACTCACCGCAATTACAATTGCCTGTAATGCCCCTGGGCGCTGTCGGTACTATGATAAATAAATAAATAAATAAATAAATAAATAAATAAATAAATAAATAAATAAATAAATAGACAAGAGCAACCCGGGGATTTCAAACATTGTACAACCAAAGTACCAGCACCTTTGCTGGATCGAATACTGGGGGCTGGTAGAAATTAATCTTGGCTAACAGCGCGCCTAACACGTACGAAGACGAGAAGTACACACACGTCATAGCGCTGACTTTCAACCGAAGTTGTTTGAGTTCATTGACTATAGAGGGCCAAGGCCGAATTGGTGCTAGGTTCGTGCTTTTATGCTCTCGTTTTCTCATGTAAAACTTCGGCTGAAAGTCAGCGCTGCGCCGTGAGTACCCGTCTCATCTTCGTCTGCGGTAGTCGCGCTGTTAGCCACGATGAGCGCCTTTGCGTTTTGTAAGCGTGTGTGGTTTCTATGAAAATAATTAGTTAATATTTGTTCCTGAGCACTCCTGGGCATGTGTCGTCATTCTCTCCTTATGTCTCCGTTTACTAGTGCACCCTGCTTTTGCATTTGAGGCTCCCTGCAGGATTACACGATTGGTGGTGTGCGAGGAACAGGATACCGGTACCGGTAACGGAGGTCGATTATATAAACAGCGCGCATGCAAGCTCTGATGCAAAAAAAAAGATATATCGGCGAAGCTTGTACACAAATTATGAGAGGACAGCGTTGAAGAAACGGTCAAGATATGTATGTATACGCTGGAATGTCTTATGCGTGGCGTTCAGAAAGCGAGCGCGTAGACTCGCAAAAGTGAAGCTTCCTGTAGCAGCGGTGGCTGTCGAGGGAATCTCCCGGTGATGAAACAATGCAGACTGAACTAAGCGTCCTACCTACATCACTCTCCTGAGTGATTATTAAAAGAAATCCAAAAAAGCACCAATACTGCTTTCGCTGGCACCGATTACAGCAGCGCTGGTACCTGCATAATGTCGTTTCAATTAAGCATTCGAGACTTTCACGAAAATCAATGCGTCGTCACTCCCTACCCTCTTATCGAACTAATAATAGCCATAACAAAGTGTTTCTATACCGGTCCTCACATCACTGATCATTGATGAATGCATTTCCTGCTTTCGCAGTTGCTGTGTTAGCCACTGAATGTTCCTCAAGGAATCGTAAGTATTAAAGTTCTTTCACACAAAAAAAATAGTACAAAGCTACTCGTGTCGCGATGTCATGCGGTTCCACATAACTCAGTCCTTTTAAGGAAGACATAGTACATGCTTACTTTTTACTTATTTTTACACTGTACCCCCATAATGACGACGCAAAAACATACTACGCCATCTGTTTCGCACCCGCGAGCTTTTAAACCTGTGAAATAAATTGAACAAAAGATAATACATCGCTATGCCGGCCACCGCAATAGCTGCGGACTGCCTCAACCGCGGTTGCTTGCAACAATAGACACTGCCATTTTTCTATCGAAAAGGGCATGGAATATTGGAAGTGCTCCGGCAATAGATAGGCTGCACAAGCAAATATGTACAATGTGCTCCCATGAAAACAAACTTAAGGCGAAACACTTAAGAGTCTCACGAGAGGCTGGCCTTGAAAACGAGCCAGAATCGAACCCATGCATTCAGCATCGCGGTCAATTGTTCTATGCCCCGCCGATGCTAGAAACCCCCTACGCGCATCATGTCGGCAGAGGGCTGACGTTAACAGACGGATATTACTGAGTGGCAGAAGCACAAAATCACATCAACCATCCTATCATGCGAATTGCGCTACGAGTGAGTGGTGTAAAGATTCCCCCCCTCTCCTCCGTCACTTCTTACATAGGGCTAAGCCTAGGCGTGCGCACGAGGGGGCGCTAGCCCCCCCCCCCCCCCCCTAATCACCTAAGAGGGTGCGCAGAATCTGCCCTATACATTGAGTAGGGGGGCGGCCGCTCCCTTAGTCACCTAAAAAGAGGCGTAAAATCTATCCCATACATTGAATTAATAGGGAAAGGGGGGGACGCTGCGATGAACCTTCGCAACCCCCCCCCCCCCCCTGAACAGGAACCCTGCGGACGCCTATGGAGCTGAGCAATCATTCATCATCCGCAACAGCCACAGCATCAACAGTGTGTGAAACTACGAATGTGCGTGTGTTTAAAAAAATTCCCCATCTCCCGCTAAAGGGAACCATGTGTGGATGCGAAGCAGCGGGGAGATAATTAGCTTGAGCAGGAGGAACGTCGCCGCTCTCATTTCACGGCAGCGGTCCGGGCGCTCATCGCGGCGCTGCACAGGAGAGAGAATGAGGCGCGCGCGCTCCGTTATTTTCATACCGCGGAACTACCGTGGCGCCCCCCAGCGGAGTATGCAGCTGCCACACCACCCGTCGTGCCCGCCGCTGCGTAGAGGATTCCTAGAGGAAAGGACGGGGGGATCGTAGGAGAGGAGAGAGAGGGGGAGGGGACGTGCATGCGCTGTGGGACGCGGGAGCAGCTCCGTAGAGTAGAGGATTCCCAGAGGAGAGAGGACGCGCATGCGCTGTGGGACGCCGGAGCCGCTTCGTAGAGTAGAGGATTCCTAGAGGAGAGAGGGGGAGAGGACGCGGATGCGCTGTGGGACGCGGGCGCCGCTCCGTAGTGTAGATGAAGGGGGTGAGCGTAGGAGAGCATGGGGCAGGGGACGCGCTGTGGGACGCGGGGGGCCGCTCCGTAGAGTAGAAGATTCCTAGAGGAGAGAAAGGGGGTGAGCGTAGGAGAGAGAGGGGGGAGGGGACGCGCATGCGCTGTGGTGGTGTGGGACGCGGGAAGGAGGGACGGACTAAGCCCCCCTCCAAACACATGCAAGCAAGATTAAGGAATGGGGTCAACCTGGGCGACAGACACCACCTGCCTAGCCATTGCTAAGCAGCCTCTCTGTGCTCTCGGCCATGACTCAAGAATGGGGTCAACCTGGGCGACAGACACCACCTGCCTAGGCATTGCTAAGCAGCCTCTCTGTGCTCTCGGCCATCACTCTGATGACTGTGGTAGGGTTGACGGCCTTCATATTACTACAGTGTTCTGGTTCGCATAATGGGTGCTTCCCTACTTCATGAAAGTGGCCGGACGCGGGACGCCGGACGGACATAGCCCCGAGCATAAGATGCTTCGCATCTAATAGCGCGCGCATGAGGTTCAAATGGTCTATTTAATACACAGTATAAGCTATATGCTCGTTGCTACTCATTTGTTTGATGCTCAAGCCACCGATGGCCTGGATAGGCCTAATCACACGTACTGTTTTATTTAAAGAAGCGAAGAGTATTATTATTATTATTATTATTATTATTATTATTATTATTATTATTATTATTATTATTATTATTATTAGTTCAGCAAGGCTTTAGCCTTTTTGCTTAACAAGAGTGTATGCCCTGCCGCCGCAGTCTTCGGTTTCCATTCCACGAGTAGGCAACCCTCCCTTGGTCCGGTACGAGTTGTTCAATGGTACGGGGATCACAAGGATAAATTCACATATTGTGGCTGGCCATCCTGTTTTATGCTAATGACGTCTTTCTGGCTATCGTGCTTAACTGCTGCATTTTCGATGGAGGCGAAAAGTGCACTTTAAAGAATCCCAGAGGTCGAAATTTCCTCAGCCCTCTACTACGGCGTCTCATATAATCGTATCGTGGTTTTGGGACGCTAAATACCCAGAATTATAATGATTAATGACGCATTTATACGCATACTCACCAAGAAAACCTTCTGTCCGTCCATCTGTATGTCAGCTAACACGATCGCTGCTATGAAGAAATAAAGTAAAAGTGAAGAGCCATTTTCTTATCTGGAAAATGGAGGCAAGCGAAGCGTGGCTCGTGCGTGCCTGGCCTGCTCTTTTTCGTTCTTTCTATCGCATTGCGCAATGGTTCCTCCTAACTTTTTCCTTCCTTCATGCCGAGAACTGAACACTCACCAGCGCGCTTAGCGGCTTAATACATTGACGGAGGTAAGGCTCAATACGTTGACTGAGAAAACGAATAACATGGCTCACGGTTAATCACAGGTTTACCAACGGACTCTCAACACCTAGCTCTTGCATTGCTTTACTTTTTTTAGAGCGAAGCTTTTGACCCCTTGCGTTCCTGGAGAAGCAGAAACACGAATACAACTTCGCCGGTAGTCCGTCCCTGTGCGAATTTTGAGGCACCACAATTCTTTCCTCAAGCGAAGCTTGCATTCTCACACAAATGTGCGTTGCAGGTGTGACTGCATCAAAAGAAAAAAAAAACCGATGCCCGCGAATGTACACAAATGCGAATGCACAGAAATGATGCCCTCGAAGCTGCGTCGCTCACACGCATACCTGTACACGTAATTTCCCAATAACTGATTCTCTCTCAATCGTGTGCACATGGGTGGTCAACTGTTTCTGATACAGCAGTTAAGTCTTTTATGGAGGTTGTTGAGGTGTCTCGCTATTTCACATTGCCGCATTTCATTATTGCCTGGGTATGAATGCGTGACCGCCGTTGTTGGGTGTAGCGACTGAAGTACGGCGCTGCTTAAGACGTAACGGTGCAATTCACGGCACGGTGAGGTGAGGTGAAATGAATTTTATTAGGGGCGAAGCACCTTAGGATCTAGTCTTGTCGGCGTGTCATGTCGTCACCGTCCAATATAAACGGCTCTGCGCCACAAAAATTGGGTAAATCCCACTACTCGCTACCGGTCCATACTATTCATAATACGAATTAAAGGTTCATCGTTACTGCCTAAAACATTATGTTTGGCTGACCAGCTAGCGCTGTCAGAATCCCTGACGCAATTTACCAAGGCGCTCAACTTTCTTATCTAAAACCAGAGACATAAACGTATATCCCTACGGTAAAGTGATCTATTTGAAACATCACTTCTTGAAACATATCTGCAATGCGATGGTGCTTTAGTGGACCGGTGGCGAGTAAAGCAGTAAATATATTGCTGTGGGAAACACCGGCGCATACTGCATGCTTCGCCTCTCCCCAAATATCACATCAGCGGAGCTGAAACACCCTTCCCTATTGGTTCCTGGAAAACCCCAATTACGCACCCCCCCGAAGGGGGGGTTACGCCACAGTTGCTGGCCGCGCCCACGCCGGCACTGGAAGACCGTGGCTCTCCGTCGTTTCGCAGGCCTCCTGAATTGCCAAGAGCTGGAGTGAGAGCTCGCAGCTTTTAAGGGCCCTCTACCAGTCCTGTTCTGAGCTGAGCTTTGCACTACGTAACACGGGGCACTGCCAGAGCATGTGAGCTAGTGCTCAATTATCCGCCGCACAGCTAGGGCATCCTGGATCTATCCGTTTAGCAAAGTGACGAAACGTGCTACGACGCGAGAACGAACCTGCCTGCAGCATCCGGAGAACCGACAACTGTGTTCTAGCGAGCTTGGATTGCCGGAGAGGGTAGTACCTGCGCCTTGACAGTTGATAGACGTAACTTCGTGAAAGGTGCCAAGTGGATCCCCGATGGAAGGAAACAGTCAGGAGAAAGAGCGTTGCGCCATGCGATAGCAATAAAAATCACCGCCCAAGCACTCCGTACAAATGGTTAACCAGCGAAGCTGAAATGTGCGGCCCCGGTGTTTAGCAGCGCGTTCAACCCGACGCTGCACTGAAGCCTTCCACAATTATCGTTGCCAGGTTGTGATCGAACCACAGGCAGTCACAGACGTCGCAGCCGAATCCAAGGTGCCGCTGGAGAAACTCTCGCCTAAAGCGGGCGTTCGCCCCGGCGAACGCGCTCCCGCAATCATCACGTCGACGCTGTTCTGCCCGCAACGCCGCTTCTTCGGCGCGCCGTTGCTGCAAGCGTTTGACCCTGCAAGCGTCGTACCCAAGCTCGCGCGCCAATGGCGCGCGAGCTTGGGTACGACGCTCAGAACGACGTAACTGATAACACAGCCAATGGAGACCGCTCGTGACATAGATGCCGAGCGGTTTTTCGTTTCTCCTAACCATATATAGCTTTCGCTGTAATATAGAAATAAAGAAAGGTAAATACGTTAGGCACGCCAAGCTTTGCTTGCCCCCCCCCCCCCCGTTCCAGATAGGGCAACGGCTCCTGAATTAACATTTCTCCTCCTGACAGTCCTTTTACTTATTTATTTCATCCTTAATATTTCAGCCTTAATATATCTCAGGCTAATTTGGCATCTTTGAATCAAACGGTGCATTACATTTATTCATTGATCAATCCGTGCTTCTCGTGTGCCCATATACACGTCATTGCGACAAATTTGCTCACAATAGACGTCGGTTGCAGCGGAACATTATCGAAAGTACATATACTGAAAACCATATATATATATATATATATATATATATATATATATATATATATATATATATATATATATATATATATATCTGACGAAGGCAGGTCCTCCTGCCGTAACGTTAGTGAAATTTGCGTTTCGTACGTTGTCGTCCTCTTTTTCGACTATATATATATAAGCTCAGCTAGTAGTGTAAAGGTTGCCCTACTAGGTGAGCTTTCATCTGCATTTCAAACATCATCTAAGCTGTTTTAACGGGACCGATAGAATCGTTTCGGAGCATCGCAAAAGCGGTTATTGTTCAAGTCTCCCGCAAACTTTCGTTGTGTAAACGCCGCAAAGACTGTGTGATCATCTGACATGGTGGCGCAACTCGCGTATTTCTGCCGTCACAGAAACCGATTTTGCTTGAAAATTAATCTGACCTCGTGGCTCTGTTACCTCTTGGCGGGTGTCGTGACTGCCATAGTATTAGGCGAGGGCCAACCCTATCATCATTTTTCTTCCCATGCCTCCCATACGAAGCATCTCCCTTCCTTTCATCGCCATGAGCGACCGGCTCCTAGACTGCTTCATGGCATACCGCCCTACTCTTTCTCCCTCAGGTCGCACGGAACCCTGTGATGGTAACCAACCACTGCCTTGCGTCACAAGGTGCATGAGGTCGAAGCAAAGCGCCGAGTGCCAAAATGGCGTCTGCGTGTGCGGTGGCTCGCCGGGAATCTCCGACCGGCGCGGCTATTTCAAATGAGTGTCTGCACCCGTTTAAGCACTAATAAACACCATTCTACATTTTACCTGTTTGCTCCTCGAATTTCTGCACTTTCTCCGAATTTTCGACCCTGAATACTTCCTCTGTTTTGGAGGCTGGTGAGCACTTTAGCAAGATTAGATTCTTCCGTTTATTGCACTGCATGATGAAGTGTCGATATTGCATAAGCAAGTGATGCTTAGGGGGAGCAGAAACGCAAGGCTGGTATATTAGCCAGACGTGATGTAGATGAAGCAGAAAGACACGTGGGTTGCCACGCTCTATAGGCGGCAACCTGTCTGCTTGCCTGCCTGCCTGCCTGCCTGCCTGCCTGCTTGCCCGCCTGCCCACCTGCTCGCCTGCCCGCCTGCCTGCCTGCTTGCTAGCCTGCCTGCCCGCTCGCCCGCCTGCCTGCTTGTCCGCCTGTCTGCTTGCTTGCTTGCTTCCCTGCCTTCCTGCCTGCCTGCCGGCCTGCCTGCCCGCGTGCCTGCCCGCCTGCCTGCCTACCTACCTACCAGCCTTTGCTTCACTTTGGTTTGCTTTCCTTCCTTTCCTTGCTTTGCTTGCATGCATTTCTGCATGCATGCAAGCTCCCAAGCTAGCTCACATCAGTTAAACCGCCAGACGTCGCTGCACTTCAAGAGCCCATGACTCAGGCAAATCTAGCAGGATATGCGGTTTACAAGACACAATCGAACACGGATAAGAGGATGCTGGTAGTCACGCTAGTGAGCCGCAACATCGGAGCGCTACAACACGACTTCCTCTCGGATTGACCCCCCACACGTTTTCATCGGAATAATTGCACGCTCGTGGAAATAGCATAGCAGACTCTTTACATTGACTGTATACAGCAGTCCCAAACACCAACAAAGATTTCATAGAATCCTTGCCGCCGCGGACAAGGCAGCGAAAGACATCCCTCTTGTCGTCGTAAGTGGCATTAACACCCCAGCGTTAGCATGGCGCAACTCCGACGCAAGAAAGGCAGCCAATTCTGGGAAAATATCCAGCAATTACAGTATACGGTGGTCACGGACCCTAGCCATCCCACGCGCATTGGTAACAGCGCCAATAGAGACACCACACCGGATTTCACGTTGGTCAAGCGAGCCTCCTTAATAGAATGGCTCAATACCGGTCAAACTTTCGGTAGGGATCACTGTCTTCTGCAAACGCTCATTGCAGCCGGTCTATGTAAACGGGCGGGACGAATTCTCAGTCTGGCGCACTGGGATGCTTTCTGGGCCCGCAGACAGCGCGTACCTCCCCAGAAGGGTGTGCGCCCGACCTCGAGACATAGACCAGCGACCTTCTTGGTGACGCGGAGGCGGTGAATAAATGGGTGTCGGAAGGTGCAGGAGCCCAGCAGATTGACAGTAAATTACTACACATGTTAGAGGCTCTAGCGGGGCTCAGAAAATGTCACAAGGCCCAGAAACTGAATCGCATGCTCCGCAAAAGAATCGGGATTCTTAACAGGGACATAGAGAAGTACGCGCTGCAGCTAACCAATGAGCAATGGGATGCCGTATGCAATGGCATGCAGCGGCAACCCAATATCTCTAAGACCTGGAATATTATTTGGCACCTGCTAGACGAGCGAACCAGCAAAACTGTTCAACGAGGCAATATACAGAAGCTCCTACGTCAAACGCAGGCTGGCGACAAGCAGCTCCTATGTGATCTCGTCGACAAATACCTTGGTGAGCAGGTGACTCAACAGCAGATGCCCCGCACAGGTAAGGATAACGCCTCCCTGGACGCCCCTATAACCCTGGTGGAAGTGCAGGCAACGGTACGTAATCTGCGACCGAACTCGGCACCTAGAGACGATCGCATCACCAACCGGCTCCTACAAAACGCGGATGACGACTCCCTAATGGCCCTGTTGCAACATATCAACATCGTCTGGGAGTCAGGCCCATAGCCTGCGCCGTGCAAACACGTCAAGATTGTCCTTATCCCCAAACCGGGCAAACCTTTACATCTTGACATCATCCGCCCCATATCTCTCACTTCATGCGTGGGAAAAGTCATCAAGCATGTCATTTTTACTCCGCTTACTGAATATATTTATAAGGAAGACAAGTTTCCACACAGTATGATAGGCTTCCGTCCACGGCTGTCTCCGTCCACGACTCTCAGAACTAAACGTTGAAGCAAAGACCTATCGCTACATTAAAGATTTCCTCTTCAACCGCACTGCCACATTGACTATAGGAAGATTCCCGTCGAAGGTTATAATGCTGGGAAACAAGGGCACACCACAAGGGTCCGTCGTCTCTCCATACTTTTTAACATCGCCCTCATGGGGCTTCCAGCACAGCTGTCTGCTATCCCACGCCTGAATAACTGCCTATACGCGGACGATAACCCGTTCTGGGCTTCTGGAGGCAGTGATGGCGAAATCGAAGAGGCCCTGTAAGAAGCAATCAACGCGGTGATCGGCTTTGTCGAGCCACGAGGACTTTCGTGTTCGTCGACCAAGTCCAAATTACTAATCCTAGGCCCCGCAACACATCATCGAACGAGTCAGGAGAGCACGTATCCCATCATGCTCGAAGTCAAAGGACATCCCATACCATGCGTACCTAGCCTGCGAATCCTGGGTCTCCGTATACAACAGAACCGTAAGAACACAGACACTATCGAATGGCTCAACAACCATGCTACTCAAATAGGAACTCTCATCGTGCGCATCGCCAACAAACACATGGGCATGTAAGAGGACAACCTTTTACGATTGGTACAAGCCTTCATTATGAGCCGCGTCGTCTGCTTCGCACCCTTCCTATGCCTTTCCAACGCCAAGAAACACAGGATTGACATCATTATCAAGAAAACATACAAGCAAGCTCTGCACGTCCCTCAATCTACGGAGAATCAAAAGCTTATGAAATTAGGCCTACATAACACTATTGATGAGTTAATTGAGGCTCACTGCATTTCACAATACGAGAGGCTCTGGCAAACAAAGACCGGGTGGCACATCCTCCTACCCTTGACATACAATACGTTACGCATACGGGGCCCAAGGTCCCAATGTCCAAGGAAATCCGAGAAACGTTCCGGATTCCCCCCCATCCCACGCAAAATGCACCCTGTCGATAACGCAGAACGGCGCGCCGACCACGCGAAACATCTAAACAAGAGTTACAAGGGGTCTAGCATGTAGCTTACGTCGATGCAGCAGAGTAGCCGCAAGAACTGGCCATGACTCTCGCTGTCGTCACGGGGCAGGATCAAGTTACTGCTACCACCAGCTCCTTCCTTACCACACAACCCGCGGAGGGCGAAGAAGCTGCCATCGCTTTAGCCAACTCGACGACTACCGCCTCTTGCATCGTTAGTGACAGCAAGACAGCTATCCGCAACTTCACCAGGGCGCAAATACCAGGGCCCAAATCTCACCGCATGTGAACCGCATACTCGAAAGCACATCTCTATCTCGTCGCCGCCAAGTTAATTTAATCTGGTCTCCGGGTCATTCGGGCCTTGCCAGGAACGAAGCCGCTCACGATGCTGCCCGAGAAATCGTTCACCGGGCGCGTCGCCCGTCATCATAGCAGCTACCCTCTCGACGAGCCCAACAGGCTGAGGAAGAGGAAGTCGAGCTCAGGTGCGGCCACGCGAAAGACAAAATGGTCCCGTCTGGTGAAATTCTTATGAATTACCGTAGGGCAAGATTGAAGTACCCACCTCCTGACAAGTCGCTAAATAAGCACCAGTCGTAAACATGGCTATTACTACAAACACGAACGTTACCCACACCCGCGCTCCATAGTCGCATATGCCGAGACGTTTATACACTCCAATGCAAAACTTGCGGGGCGGCTCGCGCCAACCGCGACCACATTATCTGGGCATGTTCCGCAGAGACACCATCAAACGCAGCGACAATCCTATATTTAGGATAACCACGGCAGAAGCAGTGGGAGGCGATGATGCTGAGCGCGTGCCTGAATGACCGACTCTGTGCAGTCCGGCAGGTCGAAGACGCCGCCAAGACCCAAGATCTGGCCGCCGCTTGAAGAAAGACGGTCCCCGGTAGGCCTAGTCTCCCGCCTCCCTTGACCCCAGCAAGGACAAAAAATTCAGTTTGGTCTCTCTCTCTCGCTCACTTGGCCCTTTTGTTTTGGCTCTTGCCCACTTCGTGGGATGGGCCATGAAACCGATGGTTAATATAAGGGATGAAGTTTAGAATCGAGCTGAAGGACGAACTAATCGGTCGTCTAGGGTATATACAAAAATTTAAGAATGATTACATTATGTACCAACATAATAAGTATAGAACAATGCTGGGTGTGGTGGTTCTTGGGCCCTCAGATACAAACAACCGAGTTGTGAACAAAAAAACATTTATACACAACAAGAGTAATCAGGTACATGCACTTACAGTGGACAACAATAGTCACTATTCCAACAGAGCCTAGTCCCTACAGTCTTCAGACACGCTCACGCGAGTAACCACCGTGTCCCAACTATCTCACTCGAGTCTATGAGGTCCGTCAGACGTCACTCACAGTACCACCGACAGTGTAAGCGGTGCACGCTTGCAGTAGGGACGACGCGATGATCGGTCCCGGAACTGCTCAGGAATGCATCGCAAGACGATGCGCCCGGCGTCGCACCGAGGCCACGCCCTCAGCGCTTGGTGGTGCCGGACTGGAACATAGGTGGCGCCGAGGCAACGCTCTCAGCAGGCGGTTGGTCCGGATCCGAGCCGACCCAGCACCATGACCACGGCTTCGGTAGCTTGGTTGAACTCGCGCACCACCCGGCACAGGATCGGCTGCTCGCCCTGGCCCACACGCAGCCCGCAAGGCCCGGACTGGAATGCGCGTTCGCCGCAGGGAACACCAAGATCGTCCTGGCTGGTCTGAAGGCACCAGCTCGGTCCGACTTCTTCCTGGGGCCGCTCGTACTCCTTCTCGGTTCACCGACCACGCTGCTTGGCCCGTCGGCGTTCTGAAGCTCACGCTGTAGATACAGATCCTAGACTTCTGGCTCACACCCACCTTGGGGGGATCAGCCAAGAATCGGGTAGCTTAGAAAAAATATATATATTTAAAAACTAGAAAAGAGAATACCTTCTCGTTTTGTACCACAAAAAATTTTTTTAAAAAATTATTCTTGGGAAAATAGTACTAAAAAAAGGTCGGTCGAATTAATTTTTATCGAATAAGGAATAAATGAATAATATGGAATAAAATTTGCTGGAGCCTGCTTAGGTTAACTATGGAGCTTTGGAACTGTGGTTATTCAGTAACTCTATTTGACTGTACTATGAAATCTTGCACGGCCTCGCACACTTTCCCGTTGCTGTGCCCAAGGATAAATGCACCTAGGAATAGTAAATTTGAAGTTGTTAAATCTAATCCAATGATGCGCAACGGCGTTTCTAGAGATATTTTTCTTTATGTGGAAAACTTTCGACAAGAGGTCAGGAAGTGTTGTAATGTTTCATCTTCTGTACAATACGAACAAAGCGGGGAGGGTGCCAAGCTGACTCTGTATAAATAAAAATTTAATGATGGAATACGACAGCGTAACCTAGTAATTAAAACTTCAAGACTTCTGTTATGACGTGAGGTACTTTTCCAGCGTGTCAATAGATGATTAAAATCCGTCGAATTTCTCAAAGAAGGTATATCGAATTCTCGCATCATCATTTTCCTCCGAGATCTAGCTGCTACTATAAAAAGCTGATGTAGGGGTAATATTAATAGCTGGTCCGTCTAACACCGCTTTCGCTAGTGCATCAGCTTTTTCATTTAGAAATAGGCCTCTATGCCCAGGTACCCATACTAATCGAACAAAATTTATGTGATCAGGTACTAGAGAATTGAAATCTTTCAATACTTTCGATTCACCGGACGCAGTGAGCGCACTGCACACGGAGAAACAGTCCGTTATTATTGTTTTTTTTTTAATTTCGAAGGTTTGCCCAACGACATCGAGAGGTAAATGTACAAATAGAGGCCGGTTTTCGCTACCCAGGCAGCACGCCGGCATTGGACCGATCTCGGCCCAATGTCGGCTAACGTCGGCGGCAATATTGGCCCCATGTCGGCAAATCACGCTCGCGCTACTTTCACCCACATCGGTCCGATGTCGGCTAGCCGGCGTTGGGCCGATGAGGGCTAGCCGGCGTTGGGCCGATGAGGGCTAGCCGGCGTGGGGCCGATGAGGGCTAGCCGGCGTTGGGCCGATGAGGGCTAGCCGGCGTTGGGCCGATGAGGGCTTGCCGGCGCCGGGCCGATGAGGGCTTGCCGGCGTTCGGCCGGTGACGGCTTTCCAGCGTCGGTCCGAGACCGGCCTGCCGTTATTCAGCAGATGATGGCAAGCCGTCATTGGGCCTATGTAAGCTGGCCGATGCTGGCGTGGTGTCGGCCTCGCCGACTTTGGGAAGCCGCCGGTGTGACGGTTAGCACTCGTTATTATGGTAATTTACCGTGCGGTGAGTATGGTAATATACTGTGCCGTTGTAGTCTGCACGTAGCCAGTTTGGATGGGGACACCGGCGGTGGTTGCTCGATGCCTACAGTAGCTTGATTAAAAAGGCTGATACGCGTGTTATAAAGTTAAACGGCTGCGTGGCGACCATGCATAGTTCGGTATTCCTGTGATTACTGTACTGTATAAGTCAGCAGTGCAAAAAAAAAAACCTATTCGCAGCACAACGGCATTCATCGACTACCGTTGACGCCGTATTCGGTAAATACTTCGTAAGCAGAACGACCCATTTGGGGTCTTAGCATAGCATTGAGACCCAGAATTCTATGGAACCGTGCAAGGCTGAGAAGAAAAGTCAATATTGTCTCCAACACACCTAAAAGGATGAAAGTCCTGCTGCATCAATTACGCATGCGTCTAGGTAATGAAGGAGCAACACATTTGCAAAATGATAAACAGACATTTATTCACACATATGAACACACGCCAGCAGTTCCGGAATAATGATGCCATAAAGGAACACCTAAACATCTATAGATACCGTAGCCAACATCTAAAACGATCCCACAGCCACCGTATTCCTAATGAAAAACACGAAAATATGATCGAGAATGGGGTCAGGCGAAGAGTTATAATGTTATTCAAGGCACATTCAGAATAAATATTTAAAAACATAGAACGGGAAAAAAGATATGATGAAGAATTAACGAAGAATATCATAGCTACTTGTGTTTTGTGGACGATATCGCGCTTTGCGGCTATGACGGTGACGAAATCCCGAAACAAAAAAATACTGGTGATGTAAATGAAAGAAGCCGGATTAAAGATGTACCCGAAGAAAACAAACATCATGTTAGGCGGCCCGGCGACAAAGGGAGATTACGGGTAGCAAACAGACTAGAAGTGCATGTATAAGGCTAGTTACTAACAGAGGAGCCCCCCCCCCCCCCCCCACCCGATGTTTATCAAATTCACCGAAAAGTAAGGTTGGGTTGGTTCGCAAACGTTAGTCCATCGTAACACATGACTGGAAATTAAATTACCCCTATCCTTTAAGCGGAAATCACAATTCTTTCAGTCATAACTTATGGGACAGAAACATGAATAAACTGCAGCACGCGACCTGAAAAACGTTGCGAGTGGTGCCGCAAGGTTCCATATACTGTACATCTAAACAAGGTAGACACGCACGCACGCATTCCTTATCTCAAGGTAAGAATGTAACGGAAAAGAAGCATGCATGAATACCTTTCACGCATGGCTCTTGGATCGGTAAGAACACGAGCGAATAAAAGGCATGGTCAATAGCGAACGCACGATAAAGAGAAAAATCTGTCTGGACAGACGTAAGAGCAGTCAAGACGTGTCCTTAAATGAAGCGAGCGAGTCCGATGTGGAAGCACGTAGCCACTGGCTGCTAGCTGCGGGGATCTTTGCCGAAAACAGCGCTGGAATCTTGCCGCGTATCCGTCTCGCACACGTTTTTGACTTTCCTCCGCACATGTTCCACACACCGACACTTCTTGAAGAATTCTGCTGGCCGGGACGAAAAAGCCGGCTCTCGCTTCAACTTATCCTTCCATCGAGCTGGCTACCCTTCCCTGCCTGGTCAAGCAAGTTTCGCGACAATGGTGGTGGTGGTTGTGGTTCGAAGAAGGAAGAGGCGCCTAATTTCTGCAGCCCGGTCGGGAGCACGGCGCAGCGCCTATGCGACAATGACGCGCCGAACGACAGAAGTAAAGGCGGGGGGGGGGGGGGGGGGAAGAGGGGTAGAGCTGGAAGAAGACGAAAAAATGCTGACTCTCCCTTCTTAGGAGCACGGCTCAGCCTCCGACAGTAGTGTGCGCCCCCCCCCCCCCCTTGTCCTCTCCCCCCATCCACAGCATGTCGTCTGTGGGCTACGTGGATTTTTCAATGCATCGCTTGTTCCAAGTGTCGCTACGTGAAAACTTTCCGTACACCATGTTGTAACCGCATTTTTTATCGTATTTCCCGTGCAATAACAGTAACATTAATGAAATCCAGAGTTTGACGGAATCCCGTTTGGTCGGGAGCAGGCATTGCAAAAGAAGAAGAAACGCCGACCACATTAAAATCAATTTAAAACAAATTAAACGAGACGTTTCGGCTCCCACACGGGAGCCTTGTTCACAGTGAAGTTCAAAAAAAAAAAATCTCTCCCTTCTTAGGAGCATCTATTTTTTTTTTTTTGAACTTCACTGTGAACAAGGCTCCCGTGTGGGAGCCGAAACGTCTCGTTTTGTTCTAAATTGTTTTATTGTGGCCGGCGTTTCTTCTTCTTTTGCAATAGTAACATTAAATGCGACTGTTTCTAAACGCACGTGGGAAGCAATCGTTGAACGAGATTTTTACTTCAAAATGATAGGTATGGGACAAAAAGACGGCGATGAAGTGAAAACACGAACTGGCAAACACGTGTCAAACACGTGTTTTATGTTCGTTAACGATTGTTTGTCATGGTGGGCTAGTTGATTTGGAAGGTTTTTACCGAAAAAACGTGTCTACACTTCTTCCCGGTCTTTCTTGCGCCATACCTATTTTTCTCAAGCAATAGACAACGAGCTCAGCAACACTCCTTGTTGAGCTTTTACTACTTTCACAAGGCAAAATTATGTGACATCACTGAAGCAAATGCGTTTGTTACGCTTGACCACAACATGCGCGTGTGTAAATACGTGCACACCCACAGACAAGAAACTATTCGTGCAGTTTATAAGCACTCACACCATGCGGTCAGCGGCTGAAAGGATGTAAAGGATATAGCGCTAGAAATATGATGTAAGGCCCGGTTTATGCACAGATTTAGTATTCACATAAAACTTCTTCCGCTAAATGTATTCCTGCTGGAATGATTGGGCGAATCCTGATGCTGGATATATCAGTAAGGTCTACCGACCAATGGCAAAAACATTTATGAAAGAGTTGGACTTTGAATGTAAGTTCAGTTTTTGTAGCGTTGAACAGCTCGTCAACGAAATGGCCATCTAATGTGAGTCAGTCTGAAGGCCGCTTTTTGGGTAGAAAAGCCACAGTGCCAGTGATAACTGTTAGTTAATGTCCTTGCAGAAACTAACAAGAGGATGCAAGCTATTTACTCGGCGTTACTTCACGCCCCGAATAGTACATGCGGACATTAGCACGATACAATGCATGCATGTACTTTCTTAATTTTGCTAGTACACCAATCCATGTAGCAGCTTTCTGCAGCTTAGGCGAGTAATATTCAAGCGCTTAATGTTCTATGGCATTACAAGCTTGTGTTCGACGTCGACGTACAGTAGATTGCCAACATGTCAGCGACGGTTTTATTTAGCCGCTCGGTGAGGCCATTCGTCTGCGGATGATATAGTTGCGGTTGTCCGTCGGTGACTTGTATGTCAAGATGGTTTGCGTTATTTCCGCCGTAAAATCCGTACCTGTGTCAGTGACGACGACTTCTGTAGCGCCGCGACGCAGGAGGACGTTCTCAACAGGGCAATATATAACTGTCTGAAGGAAGACAAGAAGGTATTCCAGCTTCGTCGATGAAAGCTAACCAACAATTGACTCAGCCAACATTACTTTAAGAGCGGCAACAACACGGGAAAAAAGGCCCAATTCTGCCTGTGAAAGCCTTCAGCTGCCGATATCAGTTGAAGCATCTGATACACGGCAGAATGACGGCAAGCTCGGCCCAATGTTGCCGGTGAAAGCCATCGGCTAAGCCGATATCGGCGGAAGTACGGCGGGATGCCGGCAAACTCGGCCCAATGTTGCCGGTGAAAGCCATCGGCTAAGCCGATATCGGTGGAAGTACGGCGGGACGCCGGCAAACTCGGCGTAATGTTGCCGGTGAAAGCCATCGGCTAAGCCGATATCGGTGGAAGTACGGCGGGACGCCGGCAAACTCGGCCCAATGTTGCCGGTGAAAGCCATCGGCTAAGCCGATATCGGTGGAAGTACGGCGGGACGCCGGCAAACTCGGCCCAATGTTGCCGGTGAAAGCCATCGGCTAAGCCGATATCGGTGGAAGTACGGCGGGACGCCGGCAAACTCGGCCCAATGTTGCCGGTGAAAGCCATCGGCTAAGCCGATATCGGTGGAAGTACGGCGGGACGCCGGCAAACTCGGCCCAATGTTGCCGGTGAAAGCCATCGGCTAAGCCGATATCGGCGGAAGTACGGCGGGAGGCCGGCAAACTCGGCCCAATGTTGCCGGTGAAAGCCCAACATCGGCTGAAGGACGGCAAAATCGGCCCAATGTTGCCGGCGAAAGTCAACGGCTCCGCCCATATTGGCTCCATGCCGGCAACGACGGACCGTGGTTGGGCCGCCCACAGCCGCCTTAAAACCAATATCGGCCCGACGTTGTGTGCTGCCTGGGTATATACATCAACAGTGCTCTAGGGTGGGGCCCATAGATACACAAATCGGTAGTCCGGTGGTCTCGTCGGATGAAGGCCCACTGTTCTCCCGTATAATTAAAGCGGAATTTATTAATGTGGTCAGTTTACGAAGGGCCAATACTACCGCTAAAAATTCTACAATAAAGATGGGTGTGAAATCAATCTGGAATTCGGCGCGAATACGACCAGTCAAGGGCAGGGCAGAACATACCGATGCCACTCTTTTCATCCCTCTGCGATGCATCCGTCGGAATGATGACATTTGTTTTCATTCTTAGCAGGTAGTCCTGCAGAGTAGCTCTTAACATATTACTCGGTAGGTGTTGAGCACTGTTAGGGAAAATGTCATCAAAGTAGATTCGTAGAGGATTTGTCGCATTACAAACCGGAATAACCTCCCTTGTCTGCACGGTCAGTGGATCGAGAAGAGATTGTGCAAACTTTACTTGAGGTGTATGAAACCTAGGCCAATGCAAATACAAAAATAAACCAGGTTGCGCAATGAAGACTGTTTCATTATGCCTTAAAGGGGATTCATATGCCCTTAAATATGTTTGTACAGCCAATATTCTGAATGTAGTTATGAGCGCGGAAATTCTAGCTTCCATATACAAAACATTATTCGGTACAAATTTAGGCAGCTCTAAGCACATGAGCAGTGCCTGCTTTTCCAGAAGAACAAGGGAATGAAGCCTATAGGCTGGTGCCCCAGAGTATTGTCACGTGGGTGTGACGTCGACGAAGGCAGCAGGCGACGTGTCCAAGATGAAACTGTTTATTAGGCCGAACTTGTGGCCGGTAAAGAGAAAGTAAGATTACAGCAATACACGCTGGCACTAATAGCGGCGAACAGAGCGTCGGCCGGCGATCAACTGCACATCGTTGGAGCGCGCCGGCTTTTATGCATCACACGTCGAACATTCTAGCCTTATCACTGGTCATCGCGCAAGCTTAGGAACAATCTCGAGTGGTCGCGTCTTGCGCGCAATCTTAACAAAACGATCTACAATAATCGCGAAGGTTCTAGAACAATAAGGCGCGGTTTGAGCTGAGCTTTGCTGACGGTCTTTGTGGGCGAAAACCGAATACAACAAAAGTGAAAATAAGAATAGCGCGTGGCAGTATAAAACACACCCGAATTCTAGAACCGGTCTCACAGAGATCCGGTATATTGATAATAACGTGGCTCGACGCATTCCTCACCTCCTGTTGCTTATTCTCCGTAATATACCAACTGCGCGAACACCCTTTGCTGCAATATATTCTATGTGAATTTGCCATAAGGGAGAGCTGTGATATATCACTCCCGAATATTTGACATTTTCAACAATGAAAGAGATAAATGTACTGGGTCTTTCAGAGGGAATACTAACAATGCACACTTATTCACGTTTATAGAGAGATTAACAACATCAAGCCAGTGTTCTCTTTCAGATACATTTGCAGGTTTTGATAGAGAGCGTGAACGTCATTAGCTATTGAAAAGAACGCTATATCACCCGCATAGACATAGTACGTGTGTACTTTCTCGTTACATGCAATCGAGCTTAATAAAATTTTGAATAGTACCGGTGACAGAACCGACCCCTGGGGTACCCCTTTTTTCTGTTTATGAGTACTTGATGAAACTCCATTCTGAGAACAATAAAATTTCCTATTACGTAAAAATTCCGTAATCCATGCTTCTAAATAATGCGGGAAGTTGATTTCTCTCAGACGACTAACTAATACACTATGTTCGACACTATCGTACGCTTTTTGATGTCCAGTGTTAATAAAGCTGCATACTGCCCTTGGCGCAGCGCCAGATGTATCCGACTTTCGAGGTCAATATGCGCTTGCCATATGGAACATCCCTCTGCCTGAATCCAATTTGACATGGGCCACGGATCATTTCTCCGTCTACAAACTCCATTATCTGAATATGCAATGACCTTTCTATTAGCTTTACAAAATTTGACGTTAATGCAATTGGCCTGATATTGTATAGAACATAGCCTTCACCTGGATTTTTAAGATCGGGTATAATTTTGGCGATTTTCCATTCAGTTGGAATCCTAACTTTTTTATGGAATAATTGTGATGTTAAGCACATCCTCCCGGGACTCTGAATAAAATTTTCAATAGTGACGAAGTAACGCCATCGGGGCTTGGAGCAGCCGCGGGAAGTTTCCTTACAACCTCTGATAATTCCTCCATCGATATTTCAGTAAAACTATCACCTGAACGCCGAATTAATGAAGGGGGGATGAACCTTAGATGAAAATCGCTTTCCCAAGCCTTGCGTTATGCCCTCCAATGATTGCGTCAATTCCTGTGGCGATGAAGTTATGGATTCAATATTTGCTGGTTGAGGAATTAGTTTCTGAGAAAGCCAAATAGTGCTCTTTTGTTATTTGATTTCGAGAGAAATTCAAAATGTTTTTCATCATACTCCACTTTCGCTTTCGCCACCGTACGTTTATTGTACCTGTAATGAATTTGTAACCTGACCAGTTTTTAGGACATTGATTGTGCAATAGCTTCTTGCCAGGCTACTTTTCTACGCCTGTAATCTCGAGTGCAGTCGTCATTCCACCATTGCGACACGGACTTTTGTTCAACTGAGTTAACCTCGAATTCCGCTTTTCTACGCGACTCCTGTAACACTGAACAAATGCTCAATGCTTTTCGTTTTGACGTTGCTTCTGACAGAGAAGCCATGGAACATCGCAAGCTCTTTTTAAACGTACTGTAATCTATGCACACGAGTCCTTTAGAAATTACAAATATTGCTGGGCATATAATCTCAAATATCACCGGAATGTGATCGCTATTAGTAGCATAATCAACGGTCGTCCAAGATGGGATACAAAGGCCTGATTCCGAAAAAGTGAAATCTAGAGAAGAATTAGCCATCCCTCTGATAACAGTAGAGATGCCCTGAGTTGTGACAAGGGAGATTATTACCCAGCGACCAATCCCATATAACCGAGTTTCGCATGAGTCTCTCCGTAAGCCCAACATTATGCGATGGGAGTCAAAGTCACCCGCCAATTAGGACATTAATACCGCTAATACAGATTACCCTATCCAAAGGGTTTGCGTCGTAAACCCCTGACGAATAATATACATTTGCTATGAAAAGCGTTCTACATGAAGGAAGGCTCAATGCAATTAGTCGAACTTCATGCAATTAGTCGAACTGCTCCGTTGACAGAAGCTGTAGTGCTATTGTTGCCTTGTGGCAAAATCTGGTTGAAACGAGTGTAAGCACCCCACCCCCTCTTGACAGTCGGTCTAGACGAAATGATCGATATTTTTCGAAATGGTAATGCTGATCTGGAACTAACCAAGTTTCTTGAATAATATCATATCAGGACTTTTTTCAACAATGAGACAAGATAAATCTGTGGGAGCTGAAGGTCGCGGGATCGAATCCCGGCCGCGGCGGCTGCATTTTCGATGGAGGCGAAAATGCTGAGGCCCGTGTACTTAGATTTAGGTGCACGTTAAAGAACCCCAGGTGGTCAAAATTTCCGGAGCCCTCCACTACGGCGTCTCTCATAATCATATCGTGGTCTTGGGACGTTAAACCCCAGATATTATTATTATTAAATCTGTGGGAGCTGAAAAAAAAATTGAACGACAGTTCCACTGTAAAACTTTCAAAGGCTCTTAAGAACCTTCGAGCGCGAACTTAAACAGGGACGAAGAGGGAGGGAAAAACACCAGCGTCGTAAATTAGGAACAATTTGTGGAGCAGTTTCAAGAAAAGACCATGACAATTCGTCCGAGCGAGCCACATGTAATGTGAAGCACAAAGTAAAATTTGTGTCTTGTGGTATACCGCTTGCCCACCAGTTGTGGGAAGGTATACGTAGGCCAAACTGGGAGGTGCCTCAATGTAAGATTACGTGGGCATCATAGCTCACTGAAAGGTGCACCTTATTCCCATTTGGCAATGCACTGCACGAGTTGCGGCTGTGCACCGGTCTTTGGTGAAACTTCCGTGATCTTTCGTCATAAAAATCAGAGGGTGCGTGAGGTGGTGGAAGCATACTAGATCAATAAACATGGAAGTTCATGCATCAGCCAGTCTTCTATGGAACTATTACATAATGAAATACAGTTGTTAGACAAAGGGTAGGTATGCGCATGATACATCAAGATTGATTGCGAAAATACACATCACCCTGTTGGTGCGCGTTCCTCTCCTATAATCAGATAGTAGAATGTGTAGGAGTTTCTTTTGTTATTAGGCTGGGTTTTGCCGTGGTGCTCTGTCTGTTAGTTTGCATGCTTGTGATTTCTGCGATTAAAAAAAACCAGTTGAAGTTTAGCGCCTGTCCTGTGTGGTTCTCCTCCCTTCCGTCTACGTTTTTCGCGCTACTCCCACAATGAATCCTCACCAAGTAGTCCAATTTGCAGTTCTGTCAAGAGTTACTGCATCTCACGACGGACCAATCCACGCACGTGTCCTGGGGGGCGAAGCAGAAGTTGAAGAAGAGGACGAAGAGAGAGCGTGCCGGTTCATGAAGACGATAGTTTTCTGTTCGTATACACGGGCTGATGGTCGGCTTAGATAGTTGCACTGTTAAAACTATAGTCGTGGTTTCTAGTTTGGTAAAAAGACAATTTCTGGAGACGGATCATATGCCGCCGCAATCTCGTGTTAACACCACAAATGAGCATTTTAGGCCAAGGCATTGTTATCGTTGTCTCCCGTGGAAAACTACCAATATTTTTTTTTACAATGGGAAGGGCGTGCTCGTGGTTTAGACGAGATTCCAGCGGCTACTCTTAGCCGCTACCTTTTTCTTCGTGCTTCTACCGCGCTGTCTTCCGGTGTGGGAACATGTCATTGACTCTTCTCATCATCAGCAGCATCAGCACAGCACGATGCCACGCGGAGCGAGGTTCTTCAAAGAAGAAGATCACGCCTCAGTCGGTTGACCGCAACTGCCCGCTTGCAAGCAGCCTGAGAGAACGCAGTTCCTGTAAAAAGTGACGTTTCTGACCGTTTATTCGTGAAAATGGGTGAGTTTACTGGCGGTAGCACTTCCGTAATTATTACGCGTGTCATAGAATAATACTGCCGGGAGAATTCACCATATCGCTGCCGCTGTACTCGTGTTCTTTCATATATTATTTCAGCGCCTCTTCTTCGTTGTAATTCTTACAAACTACTTTACATTACAACCATCTAGGTATCTATATAATGCCTTTCTGCTCTTCTATTTGGGACGCCCTTTTAATTTTTTTTTTCAGTTGGCTAAATTGACTGCCATAGCTACACTCATAATTTATTCCGGCAAAATTTCTGATGCAGAATGTTTTCGCAAAGCGCATACTCGCAAATCATATTCGGCTTGAATGCAATATGCTTGCTTTTCTTTTGCTCTTTCAGAGCAATCCTTCATGGAAGAGTCCGTGGCGTGAGTAATCCAACGGTTCCTCACATGCTCTGGTCCAAGCCGCACTATCCGTCATGGGAAACCAACCCTTAATAATGAACAATTGGTGGGGTTTTACGTCCCAAAACCACGAAATGATTATGCGATAAACTGTAGTAGATGGCTCCCAAGATTTTGTCCTCCTAGTGTTCTTTAACGCGGACATAAATCTCAATATACGATCCCCTAGCATGCCGCTTCCACCGAAATGCGGCAGCCGCGGGTGGGATCCGATCCCGAGGCTTTGAGGTCACTTAAAAAAGAGCGAATGCGAGCCAGTTGGTACGTATCCATAGTTAAAAACAGCCTTAGTAACGTGAAGCTTTGGGCTAGTTGGTTTTGCATTATGAAGTAGTAACAGCGCAATATTCACACAGGGACAAACAAAGAAGCAACACAGACAAGCGCTGACTTTCAACTGAACTTTTATTGAACACGAAAGGGAAATATATACGGAAAAATTTAAAAAAAACAAGAATGACAAGATTACATGGGATGATCACACGTGGTCTTCCAAAATGGGATGATCACACGTGGTCCCTGTGTGAATATTGCGCTGTTCTACTTCATAATAAAAACAGCCAGAAGTAGACACGGACAAGAATGCACACAGGACCAGCGCTGGTCCTGCGTACATTCTAATATCTGTGTTTACTTCGCACTGTTCTTAATTATGGACCTTGAGGTCAGCAGTGGAGCCCCCTAGACACTGTACTACCACAGCCAACCCCCAAATATCGCATGCTAGCAGCAGTGCCCTAACGTACAGATTAGCAGTCAGAGGAAACCGCTTCTGCAGCAGGAGCACCCATTTCGCGTCAGCAAATCAAAAGTTGCCTGCAGTTTTCGCACTAGTGGGCACCAGCATGCCGACATCGGTTGGACGTATACTATGCGCCTTGCAGCGCGCATGACTACAGAGCGCTTGGCTGAATGCATCGGAAAAGAACAGGCTTTGAAAAAGGTGGACGTATACAAAGCGCGCGACTGCCTTTCTAGGAACCTCATGGCGACTTTGAGATATGCAGCTGCATCATCAGCGACAACGAAATGTTTCTCTCCTGTACATTTCATATCACAACAAGTGATGCTGCCATTTAGGATTACAAATGAAACCGAGGAAATGCAGTGCATTGGCAACGTTGACCACGTATTTTTATTGCGGGAGTAATTATATGGGCTCTCCAACCACATGTTTACTGGCGGCGTCACCGTCGTCTTGAGGCTGCAAATAAATTCCGAGGGTGACAACATCGCCCCGCATGTCATATGTTCTCTGTGTGTGAGAGAGAGCTTGAGAAGACAACCGACAACCGACATCCGCGGCTCAAGCGCAGATGAAACGCACGGGCCATGCTCCATCACGCGAAATAGGTACAACAGTGGGAGGGGGAGGTACTGCATGGCATTCGGCAAGAACTGCGTATTCTGGTCGGCCGGGCGTCGTCGCGAGCGTGCGCTCTCGTAACAGCGATTAACAGACAGCTCATACCTTTGTTCTTGCTGTGTTCTCGCTGGTCAGTGCACGGTGAAGCAATCGACGGCACGGCGGCGGCTTCGCTTGCTACAGTGGGTGCGTTTTATTACGCCAGTGCTTTGCTGAGTTACGCTAGTCCTATCCTAAAGGAGTGAGCTGCTGTCCTGACTTCGTATATCATTCCAGTTTGTTGTTCTAGCATTCATTGCTTTGCCCTGGCAAAGAAGCTGACTTTTTTAGATTCAGGAAAATGAAAAATATCTCTCTTCTTCAATTCGAATGTTGTGAAAGAGGGCGCAAGGAGTGCATACGGTGAAAATGATGGCCCCCCCCTTTTCAGCGAACACTAACACATCGCAAAGGGTGCTACGGACGGTTACTGCCGCGGGATGTCGCGGCTTGTCCACTTTCTCTCGTGTTCTGTATTTCTTTTATAACTAGTTCATCTTGCACCTTTAATATATCCTTTCTCTCGGATTTTGTATCCATGTTCATTTCGCTTAAGCGCATCTGCTATTAGACATCTCTACGCCGTACATACGCACTCTTTCATTTCTAGTTGGAGAAATCGAAAGCCTGTTTACAGTTTTTCCTCTCTTTCACAGTTATACTTTTTCATATTTGCTGTCCTTAAGTCATACCTAACTTATTGCGCGCTTTTGTTTCATGGCGCAATATAGCGAAAGCGACCATCCGATCTTCTGCGATATCTGGCGGATACCTACATACAAAGAACTTAATTGCGATCCCGAGGGACAAGACTAAAAGAGGCCACGAGACCTCCCCAGTCAAGTCGGCGGCTCCACCCATGTCGGCACCGGGAGACGATGGCTCTCGGCGACCACACGAGCCCTCCGGACGGCCTATATGCTTGACTAAAATCGCGCCAATCAAAACGGAACTATTCCGCAATATGGCCATGATTACGACGAGATCGTGAAAGTCATTTTCATCATACAGGTGATAGTCTGTGTTCATCTGTCCGCCGGGGTGGCGCAGTGGTTATGGCGCTCGGCTGCTGACCCGAAGGTCGTGGGTTCGATGCCGGCCGCGGCGGGTGCATTTCGATGGAGGAGAAATGCTAGAGGCCCTTGTATTGTGCGATGTCAGTGCTCGTTAGAGAACACCAGATGGTCGAAATTTCCGGAGACCTCCACTACGGCGTCTCTCATAATATAAAGGTTTTGGGACGTAATATCCTAGATATTATTATCTGTCTTCATCTCATGATCATGCACAGTTTCATGCTTTTTTTTGGAGCGGGGGAATCAATGTTCGGAAGGTGGTCAATGATTCATAAGAGTAATAATAAAAATAATATTTCTTGTTCCAGTGACAGAGCAACATTGGCGAAAAAGCACTAGTTAAGATTGTCGCATACTGTTCGCTGCTATGCACGTAAGCACTAGGAAGGGCTTCAGGGCACAGCAGGATCAACGCATCCTTCTAGCGCAGATACAGAAAGAGGAAAAACACGAAGAGCACTACTTACAGCATAACCTTGTGACAAGATTTTACGTCAATCGTGCGTGACGCCCATACCAAACCATCCACCATTTTCTGTTGTTGTTGTTTGATGGCCTTCACTTCCGGGCAGAGTCCAATAGGAGTACTGGTTCGACTAATCATCGCATCGCATCCACCTGCAGGTCCGAGATGAGCGTGGTTCAAGCGCCTCAACAGTCATCGGTCGAAGAGGACGAGGAGCGGCAGAAGATGATCGCGGCATTTGTGTGCTGCAGCATTCTGCTGCTGTTCTTGCTTTTGTACTTCGTCGTCACCACGCTGTTTGTCGGTAAGAGTTCATTCGGAGTGGCGGTGAAACGTTTACTGATGCGAAATGAGCACCACTCGGCCTGCAGTGGCATTATTCTCTGGGGAGCTGCTTCGCTTTATGAATACGCCAAGAGTGAAGAACCGGTCTAGTCACGATGGCCAAACTCGGAAGAGTTTAAAATAGCTCTGCGACGCGCGTAGCCGTAATCTAGCCGTAATCTAGCCGTAACTAGTATAGTACACTCTACCGTAACTCCGCGTTCCCGACTTACACTCGCCCAGCGAAAAATCACAGCCGGCCAACGGGGAAGACACGAGGCGCCTTGCGTTTCCCTCTAGTCGGGCAGTGGTGTTCAATAACTCTAACATGCCGCGAGTAGGCGACCTTAGCCCAAGTTCGGCGTCCAATCTGTGACACTCTTCTGGCTGTCACACCGCCTTCTCTGATTCCGCTCCCACCATACAGCTACCACAAGCATACATGACAACAGCGGTTTGTTTAATCATTGATCATAGACGTTAGTCGTCGTGATATAGATATACCACCAAGCGTCAACGTGGATGCATCCACGTTAAACGGCGCTATAACTGTCAAACACCAATATACATTGTGCAAGCTCTCCTATATCAATGTACAGTAAACATTCAACTACTTCTGTAAGGACACGTTTCATTTTCTTGTTATACCGATTCCTATGACGGAGATATCAACCATATTTTTTGTGCATGTACAGCGTTTGGTATTGGGGAATCCACAATCTTGGGGTGCTTTTCCGAAGCGCTTGCCGTGGAATCACTTGCCGGCAAGCCTGCCCTTCTGTGAGAAACAGTTGCGCTAGCTGGTTGCTGCTCAAACCGCAAGTACTGTTTGTCGGCGAATGGAAGTACTACGCATATTATTAATTAAAAGTGCGTCGTTACTATTAATAATATATGTTAGGCTGAGCAGCGATGTGCAAACGACATTTACCAGGACGTTCAAGTTTCCGTAATGAAACCAGCGACAGAATTGTGGGTCTGTATCATTACTCGGCAGATATATCTGGGCATGGTCAGATGGACGAACGGAGAGACGTGAGCATGAGACATTCAAGGCTTTCGCCTTAATTGATACACGTTCGTTTCGCTGATTTTCGGTCGAAAGACTTGAACTTCCAGGCAAACTTGAGCAAGGATTCCGACATCACTTCTCTAGAGCAAGGATTCCGACATCACTTCTCGATCTTTTGGAATTATCAATATGCGCAGTGTTTACATTAGCAGAAATTAAGTACTTATGGTCACAGCGCAAAACTACCTAGCATCACCATCTTGCACATATGAGTGGCAGTCGCGCCGAAGTTCTTGGGCGGAGCTTGCATCTATTCTTAGGTTGTAATCGGGTACTGGAAGGCCAGGGTCCCCTAAAAGTTATAGATGTACGGCAGCCGTGGTAAAGGCCATATTTAACGCCATTTCTGCTATTTTAGCCATCGGGAAAAGCGGAACCAACAGCTAACATCTGCGAGTCTATCATAATAATATCTGGGGTTTTACGTACCGAAACCGCGACAATATTGAGGACCGCCTCGGAGGAGGGATCCGGGAATTTCGTCCAGTGGGGATTCTTTAATGTGCACTTAAATCTAAGTACGCGGGCCTCTTAGCATTTCTCCTCCATTGAAATGCTACCGCTGCGGCCGGGTACGAACCCGCCGTTGTCGGATGAGCAGCCGAGAGCCGTAACCACTGTATTACCGTGGCGGCTGTGGATGTAATGTTCTGCTGGCAGTTTTGTAGCGTATGTTTTATTGCACTGCTCTGAAACGGAAAGTCGAGGTCGACCTTTTAACTTGGTTTATACCGAACTTAGTACAGGAGGATACCAGTGTATGACGAAGGTGACTCACAGGTTAAGAAACCCTTTCCCCAGACACGTGTGGTGCATACCCTCGTACCATGACCCATTGTTTGCGAGTATTCGCCAGAGGAACATCGAAAATCCGCATGGGAAACTTCGACACTTCGCGGTGGTTAAATAAGAGAAATACCTACATTTGTAATAAATACATTAATGCAATCGTCAAATGCTCAAAAGCGTGGTGCAATGAGCCTTGGCCAGGAACAACCCGGTACAGGTCGTGAATAAATATGTTTATCAATGGTTGCCTATGCTTGTCTAACGTGAACTGTGTTTGCAGTGGTGGCTATCCGCCATATACCGATGTAATGAACTTTGTATATGCGTTCCTACGACACAACAAGCGATATTCTATCGTCGCTCCTCCCAGCAGCAATACTCAAACAGTCGCTGCTAAGACTTAGTCTCGACGAAAATGACTCCTGCGCTTTAAAGTGAGTGCCGACGTGACTGACGTCGGACAGTTATCTACCCCTCAAACGCTAGCGTAGTCGAGGCGCTTCGTAATCGCAGGTTATGTACGCACACTAATCAGTTGAAGCAGATACATCTATGCACCTCGTTAGACTTGGCTGGGAGCTAAAAAAAAGAAACCACCGGGCCAGCGAGGAGCGCGCAGCACAGTCACAGCGAAAGCTGGAAGAGCGGCCTTTCTAGAGCCTTTTTTAAACACTCTTGTGGCAACTACTACAAGCACCGCTGCATGGTGCCCACTATACGCCATGCAGGGGTGCTATAATTCTTGTATAGTAGGGAAGCGTCCGCGATGCCATTATTTGTCATTCTTCGTTGAAGCGTGGTACTCGCTACACATTTGTAAGGCATTATGTGGACTTCGTTGATACTGTGGCTGACGACGATGAAGAATTATACTGAGGCCTTTGTAATGTGTAGGAGCATTCAACAACCGAATGGTTACGCAATTCGTATTGTGTGGCCTCTGGTTACACAATTCGCATTGTGTGACGCCTGGTTGTGACTGTATGTTAACGCTAGTCCTTACCCGACATGAAGCCTGCATAGGGTGAGATTGCAACGGAGTTTGAAGCACCGGCGTAGCTCAGTGGTAGAATACCAGGTTGCCACGCCGAGGGTGCGGGTTCGAATTCCATTCTACCTTCAGTGTTTTCTTTTAGTTAGTTTCTTTTTTATTTCGCGAGAGTGGTTACGGACACCGGCGGCGGCGGACAACTACGGCGCCAAAATCCGCCCATGTGATCTCATAACAGCTTTCGCTGTAAATTGCTGCACAAGGAGCCTATCGCTGGCTACTTTGATGGGTTTCGATGCGTGGCATCTGCTGGAATACCTTTTTCTGTCCTAGGGCCGCCTGATTTATGAAAATGTATCGCAGTGGGTTGAGTCATACCACAAGGACCTAAAAGGGTACTAAAGTGAAACAACAGAACTATTTAGTCTGCAAATTATTCGTTCAAAGCGCAGCTGTCGTCTATTTCAGTGTCATAGGTCTATTACTGAAACAGAAAATGAAGGCGGGATAGTTGGTGCATTTTTGCAATCAATAATCGACTTCGCGCCAAAAACGCGACCACAAAGAAACACGAAGGAATACATAGGAGGACGGGCACTCACTTAGAACTGTTTATTCCTTAAGAGGGCACATTTTTGGGCAAGTTGGTGGTTCATTATGTGACACCAGCGCAACACAAGGAACAAGGGACAAGGAAGAACACAAACGAGCGCTCCGTCCATTGCTTTGACGGAGAAAGAAGTTGGATATTTGTCTCGTGCGCATGACCGCCGCAGGTGAGGTGGGCTGTTAACACTGTTTAGGTTTCGTTTTTTTTGCAAAAAGTGCTTTGCAATCTTTTATGTTCACGTGTCGTTTTTTTTTCTATATACTCTGTCCCGTTTCGGAGATAAACTTCAGTTGAAAGTTCAGCGCTCGTTTGTGTTCTTCCTTGTCCCTTGTTCCTTGTGTTGCGCTGGTGTCACATAATGTTTATTCCTGGATTCATTATTAAGTGGATTTATTAGCCTGTATTCGTGAAGGAATGAAAAGCTGTAAGCGATCGCCGCGCCCGTCTATCTGATCCTTCGTCTTTCAGTGTGGTCGTGATTTTGGCGCGAGGTTGACTACTGATTCCAGAAATGAAGGTCAAAGCTTAATTTTTAAATGTCGCGCCGAAGTATGCGCAAATTAACATCAGC
>JALIZH010031736.1:0-13660 GCA_030522465.1 Rhipicephalus appendiculatus
TCACGGCAAACACTGTGCCGCACATTTGGCAGCAGTGGCGAACTACGTTCACATCGTCTAAGGCATTTTTTCTGCATTCTTGCCGCAGACCACTTCTGCGCAGCCTGCACAGCGCACCCGATCCTCCTGGACAGTTGGACACGTGTCGGCCGATTTTCACCGACTCCGTGCAGCACAAGGGGGGCGTTGACAGCGGCCGCGTCAGTGTTTCTGCGCGAGTGCGACTGCCATAAAAGCACCGTTTCAAGCATCGAGGCCTTCATTTGGCAGCAGTGGCGAACTACATTCACATCGTCTAAGGCATTTTTCTGCATTCTTGCCGCAGGTTGGTGCAAAGACTTTAACGGTTCCGTTTACATTTTCAAAGATTTATTGTCACTGCTGCCAATCTGCGTCATTTCCGCTATATTTTGCCGTGTGTTGTGTGCTATTTTTGTTACCCTTCATGTCACAAGATATTACAAAGATTAAGGAAGATGTCAAGAACGATCTCTTGAAACTAAGAGATGAGTTTAAACAGGAAATGAAGATGTCGCGGGAATCGTTCGAGAGGGAACTCAGAAATGAAATGCGTGAATTATGAAAAATATGACATCACATGCTTTATAAATCAGTTCTCGTTTAAGTTTGACATAATCATGATGACTGAGACATGGTACTACGATGGCTGTGATATGCTTCGTCTGGACGGTTACTCGCGCTTTTTTATTAATCGTCCGAATCGTCGAGGAGGGGGTGTTTGCATCTTTGTTGAAGCTTATGGGACCCATAAACTTGTTTCCGATTTTTTCTGTGATTACGGATGACTTTGAATTCTTAACACTTCAAACGGACTCAGAAATTGTTGCTGCGATTTACCGTCCCCCAAATGGTAACATCGTGAATTTTTCTTAATTTTTGGGTCTTTCTTAGAATATATCAGCTAAAGTAAATATCGGCTTGTGTGCGGTGGTGATTTCAATATAAACCTTTTGGAGGACCCTCAAAGCACGTGCGAGTTCATGTCATGCCTTCACTCATCTGGATTTATAAATATAATATCCACGCCAACTCGTATCACAGTAACCAGTTCATCACTGTTAGACTTGATGATTACGAATGCTGACACACTTGTTTCTAACGACGGTACTATCTCATCAGACATAAGTGACCACTGCCCAGTGTTCATGCAATACAGTTCCTCAAAAACAGAAAAGAGGCGTCAACATCAAACTGTCCAAGTACAAAATATCACTTAGCATGCATGACTGGTCTTTCGCTTATAAGATTAGAGATGTTCATGAAGCGTACTTAAAATTTATAGAATATTTTACAAATGTCTACCTCACTCATTTTCCTTTTAAAACATTTAAACCATCAAAGAAAATAAGAAAACCTTGGGTCACATTTGCTATTAGGCGTTTGATAAACCGAAAAAATAACCTCTTTTATACATTCTTGAAATCGCGAGAGGAAGAATTACTACAGCAGTATAAAGCTTTCAGAAATAAACTAAACAGCGCTCTTCGAAAGGCGAAGATAGCGTATTATGAAAAGTTGTTTTCAGGTATCTGTACAAGGTACCCTGATGCAGCTTGGAAAGCAATAAACAGTGTTTTAGGACGCCACAAGGCCCGATTTCATGCCACGTGAAATTACGTTAAACAATCGTGTACTAACTGGTGCAATACTTGCTGACACTTTCAATAAATATTTCGCTTCTTGTATACCACCAATTAATAATACCCTGCAAATCAATAGCTCAATTATTAGAAATGCTGAAAGCATATTTCTCAACCCGGTAGACGAACCAGAAGTATTCAGAACAATTATGAGTCTTAAAAATAGCAGTGCATTAGATATTGACAATCTTCAGATCGGTCCCATAAAATTTGTTTTAGAGCATTTAGCCCCTGTACTTGTGTACATATTTAATTTAGCAGTCGAGTCCGGGGAATTTCCACGTTTAATGAAGCGCTCTCGTGTGTCTGTTCTGTTTAAAGGTGGCGACAAAAACTTGCTGGGAAACTATCGCCCAATATCGCTTATTCCGGTGTTTGCTAAGGGTTTCGAAAAAATGCTACATTCCAGATTATCCTACTTTTTTCTCTACAAGGGACATTATAAGCGACGCTCAGTTTGGTTTCCGTAAAGGAAGGTCTACGGAGTTAGCTTTGTTAAGGCTAAAAGAAATTATTTTAGATAACATCGAAAACAGGCTATTTACATTAGGTTTGTTCATTGACTTCACCAAGGCTTTTGATTCCATTGACCATAGCACGCTACTTCATAAGTTAGAAATCTATGGTGTCCGACGCACTCCCCTAGCTTTAAAAAAATGATATTTAGCAGAACGATCACAATGTGTGCGTTTAGGTAAGCATCGCTCATCTTCATTGTCTGTCAGTAGAGGTGTCCCCCAAGGAAGTGTGTTAGGGCCCCTTCTTTTCAATGTTTTTGTAAATGATATTGGTAATATAAACAAGTCGGTAAAATTCATAATATATGCTGATGATGCCATGGTCTTGTTTTCTGGCACAGATACAGATAGGTTGATAGAAAGTTGTAATCGTTTCTTTTGCAATATTACATCATGGTCACTATGAAATAAACTTAAAATTAACCCTAAGAAAACGGAGGTAATATTATATAGAGCTAGAAATAAGATTCTTAACGTTAAACAAGATATTATTTGGGCAGACGAAAAAATAGGCAATGTAGAAGAACATAAAATTACCGGTGTAACATTTTCATCTCATCTAAGTTGGGACTCTCACGTAAGTCATTTATGCAAGAAACTTTCTTTCATAGCGGGAGCTTTGTCGCGTTGTCGAGACATTCTCCCGACACAAATAAAAGTCAACATATATCAAGCACTCTTTCAATCACATATAAATTACTGCAGCCTGGTTTGGCTTACTACAACTCAACGTAACATAAACAGAATATTGCTTTTGCAGAAGAAAGCTGTCCTGGTTATTTATCACCGACATCGACACTGGTTATTTATCACCGACATCGACATATTTTCGCAAGTACAGTATAATTTAAATCCAATATATGTACGAGTTCCGCATCCTGCGATCATTTTACATATGTTCTTCTTCATTTAAACAATTTATCGAGTTAACTGCTACACTGCAACGGAACAGTCACGCTTTCAATACGCGTAATGTAGGAGGATGGCTTATACCGCTCTTTCGCACTGACTATATATTTCCGTCATTGAAATATAACCTACCATATATTCTTAATAAACATAAACATTTACATAAACCTGCGCTAAATACTTTACGTCAAATATTTCTGAATTACTAATGTATTCATACATTTCAATTGTTTCTTAATGTTATACTACATTTCACTGTATATTGTTGTATATGATTAGCTACCATGCTTTTCTTTTATTATATTGTGTTGATATTATTGTTTCGTGTAGTTTACTGCCAGAATTACAGGTGTACTATTGCCGTTCTTGTAGTATTACAATTTTTTTTTCCTGTAAATAAATTTGAGTATTCTGTTGGTGTTGTTTGTTGTTAGAAATGTGTTTATTCAAAAATCATTCCCTGTTACGCTGTTACGCTCACACGGGTATTGTTATATGCTTTGTTTTTGTACTTTTTTTCTTTTCTACCATGTGTGATATGACTTGTACATTTGGTGCAAATATTTTCAGCTGTCACTTGTTGCCATGACATTGGTCTTCTGGGCCCTAGTCAAACTGTTTCATTACAGCTTTTAGCTCAGGAGACCATCCAGAATGTAATGTTTTCGTTTTATTCTGGAAAATAAAGAGAATGAATGAATGAATGAATGAATAGTGGGTACATGGGATGTACCCACTATGCGTCATAACGATGACGCTGATGACGATGACGATCGCGATGCCATACAACACATGGCATCGCGATATGGTCTCACATGCATATCGTTTGACCACATGCAACCAACCACCATCCGAGGAACCTGTATCGATCTCGTCTTTACGAAACTTTCCACTACGACCCATCCAGGAAGCGCTCTCCCTCCATTTCACCGACCATAAAGCCGTTATTATGAAGGGGGAATGGGAGCCACGGCTTATGAAAACGGTAACCACGACCAACAAAGAAACGAAAACAAAACGGAAAATCACGGCTAACGAATAAAATATAAATTTCTTATATATATACACAAAGTGTTTGTCACGTCTTTGATGATGTACCGGGGCGAATTTTACGGAAGATTCACGGTTTACCGATGAACCTCCGGAGCTTCGCCCACTCATCATCATTCTCTCCGTGGATATGCTGTGATTTTTAAAAACCTGCTCTTCTGAAACTTTGGTGCGTAACCACACCTGCGGCAGTGGTCTGCCAGGTGCCCTCCCGATTAGTTTTGGCACATTCAACCTGTGTTCTCTTGCTCTATCGTTAAAACATCGGCCCGTTTGGCCAGATGTATTTCCGTCCACAACTGAGCGGAATTTCATACACGACCTGAGCCTGGCAGTCAGTGAACTTGCTCATGTGCTTCTTTTGCACAGAACTCGGGCGCCCGTCTACGAGGGAACCAATTTTAGACAACTTCTGAGGGGAAGAGAAAACAACATTGACTCCGTATCTTGATGCTACTTTTTTTTTCTTCACAATTACATTACAATACTACTAGTAACAGCCCCTTATACTTTCCTTGACATCACTGTTTGTGAGCACTCATTAATACAATATGATTTTACGTATGTTTAAAACGCGCTCAGGTAACATTCCGTAGGCTGTAAGCATCTGCAGGATATTTTTGTAAATCTCAGAAAAATTCGCAAACCTCCCCTTTCGCAAGTGCGTTTTTGCGTTGATAAGTGGACTTTGCTAGTGTTATGCCTCGCATTGCAATAGACTGGAATATGCACTTCCAGAAATTTTTGTCGTAAAACGTTCATCCGTATATGGGCCCTGAATATTTCTGTTTTCGGGAGAAAAGGAAGGTGTGAGGCTTAGGCTCTCAGTAGACGTTGGTTATTGTACTCTAAGTTGTAATATATACCCCTTGACGAAGAGATGCTTCTAGATACAGTATTGCTTCTGCTGAGGCAGCAACAGGTTATTAGCCCCAGCCTATTAGTTTTCGGAAGAAGCGAAATTCAGGAGTTACATATAGTGGGCGCATTTTAATTTGCTCGGGGGCTATGTCCGACCCTCCCTCCCGGGTCCCGCGTCCCCCGTCCCACATCCGGCCACTTTCATGAAGTAGAGAAGCACCCATTATGCGAACCAGAACACTGTAGTAATATGAAGGCCGTCAACCACTACCACAGTCATTAGAGTCATGGCCGAGAGCACAGAGAGGCTGCTTAGCAATGACTAGGCAGGTCGTGCCTGTCGCCCAGGTTGATCCCATTCCTTGATCTTGCTTGCACTGTGTTTGGAGGGGGCTTAGTCCGTCCCTCCGTCCCGCGTCCCACACCACCACAGCGCATTCGCGTCCTCTCCCCTTCTCTCTCCTACGCTCACCCCCTTTCTCTCCTCTAGGAATCCTCTACTCTACGGAGTGGCCCCCGCGTCCCACACCCCCACAGCGCATGCGCGTCCCCTCCCCTATCCTCTCCTACGCTCACCCCCTTTCTCTACTCTAGGAATCATCTACTCTAAGGAGCGGATCCGGCGTCCCACACCCCCACAGCGCATGCACGTACCCTCCCCCCTCTCTCTTCTCTCCTACGGTCACCCCGTCCTCTCCTCCAGGAATCCTCTACGGAGCGGCGCGCACGACAGGTGGTGTGACAGCTGCATACTCCGCTGCGGGCGCCACAGTAGTTCCGCGGTATGAAAACGACGGAGCGCGCGCGCCTCATTCTCTCTCCTGTGCAGCGCCGCGATGAGCGCCCGGACCGCTTCCGGAAAATGAGAGCGGCGACGTTCCTCCTGCTCAAACTAATTATCTGCCCGCTGCCTCCAATCCACACATGGTTCCCTTTAGCGGGAGATGGGGAATTTGTTTCCCTCTAGCAAACTTCCTACTAGGTTTATTAAAGATATATCTGGTGTATTTTATTCCAGATGGCATTTGTGAATGATTTGTATAGTACTGGAAGTAGGCCAATTAGACCATACTTCTTGAAATCTGCACACCTCACTGCATTCGTGATAAGTACATATCTCATTTACTGGGGCTTTGGTACGTTTGAAGTCTCAAAAGTACTGGCAACAAAATTCATGGAAGAGGGAAGGGGTGAAAAGTTCGCAGGCCACTATCCCATGTGTTTCTGTGGAAGCGTGGCCTGCGAACTTATGACGAGGACTGTACGTTTCTTTAGCGCCACAATAACCTATATGACCATGGGAGATGGAGTGACAGGGGACGCAGAGTACTCACCAAATGAGGACGCGAAAAATGCCATCAGAACTTTTTATCCGAATCGCTTGATCTCCCTAGCCCCGGAAGTAGCACAGCAGCACACGCAGTGGTAGGCGAGTGTCAAAGTGATTCACCCGTTCATTTACAGAAAAAAAAATGTTAAATGATATTTCAACACAACATCCTTGTCGCTCTGTAAGGTCTCAGCAGTGCACCCCATAGGAGGCGCATGCGCTAGGTTAAGCCTGAAGATTTCCAACCCAGTCACATATTACAGTGGCGTCCCGAATGGATCCCTAACGCTGCGGCGGGGACCATTGCACCTTCGCGAGCATGCGCGACACATGTTTTGCGATTGCGGCTAGTACCCACTCCAACTAATCTGTTTGCCTGGGTGCCTTTTTTATATCTAGATCTACAGGGCATCAGAATAGAGCCAGCCGTTTTCTGAAATATTGAAATTCTACTTACTCTGTAATAATTCTTAGCATTCTAGTTGTAGTACTTTCTTCGGGATTGTCAATGTACGCATATGTGACGCCAGGTGGCTGGTAACCTTCACTGTAGAAAGCAGAATAATGATCACAGTTCAATGTTTACTGCACTGCACGTTTTAAAAAAAACGGTAAGTCCGCAAAACTACAAAAAAAAATTGGGGGGCTCCTAAGCTTCGCCGAGTTGCACGCGATAGCGATATCCTGTCCCTAGTGCATACTTCAATCACTTCGTGCATATTATGCAATGGGTAGCATGCTTGCAACCACCAGCAGTTATGCGCGGGAAATGGGGGAAATCTTTTCGAACTTGCTACGCACCCACTACGTGGTCTTAACAGAATATGCGCAGTAACGTGTGTGCCTTTTGTAATGGGTGGACGGCTTTGGACCACAATGTCGTTATCATATTTACATATCATAACGACAGGACGTGTCTGGACGCGTGTGTTTATAAAGCATGAAAGTTATTTTCACTGCATTTCCAAGCAGAGGAAGTTATTGTGAATGTAATCCCAAGAAAAAAGTTATTTTTTTAAAGTGCACTCTGAGACCCTGCCTGTGAAGACTTGGCTTCGTTCGAGAGACATTTTTGTGTCGTCTGCTAACTGTCCACTTTGTGACGTGCCCGAAACAATTGAACATTGTTTTATAAGCTGCAGAGCTGCAGTATTATTTTGCGATGTGCTCCAGCGAACTCTTAACCCATTAGGGCCCACTGTACTTTACAAAGTACACTTCCTTTTTCGGGAATAGAAAATACAAAACAGAATATTCTGATCGCGCTCAATAGAATTTCTGATGCCGAACGTTGCAGCGAGATAATCTTAATTTGGAATATTGACTCGGTTATATTTTTTTTGTATTACGAGTCGTCAAACTTTAGGAAAATGAGAGCCTGCTAAACGCACGTGGTCAGTAGTTTTTCTAAATTAATTTGAAGTTTTACATTTTATACGTTGAAAAAATGGACTGCTTGTGCTTCAGAAAGAACAATTCAATCCCCTGCAAAGCGCGAGAAGCCTATACAGGGCGTAGTTTGGCTGTCAGGAGTAATCAAATGTTGCTGTACTTTAAATAGTACGCTGGGACTTAGTGGGAGCATACATGTAACTCTTGTGCGTTGCATCATAGATTGAACCACCTTTTATTAGATGCGAAGCACCTTGTGCTCGGGGATGTGTCCGTCTCTCCCGCGTCCGGCGTACCACGTCCGGTCACTTTCATGAAGTTGGGAAACAGCCACTATACGAACCAGAACACAGTAGTACAATAAGGCCGTCAACCACCATTACAGTCACAAGAATCATGGCCGAGAGCACAGAGTGGCTGCTTAACAATAGCTAGGCAGGTGGTGGGTGCAAGCAAAGAATAACGTTCATTTCATTTCATTCATTTCATTTTTATTTCCTTAAAGACCCCGATAGGGTATTACATAAGGGGTGGGTTAATATACAATCGATAGTGTTGTCACAATGATCAATGTGAAGTTACATTTGAAATGCTATGCATGAAGTTTGATGGGCAGGTGATTGTGGCGACATCGTGGGAAAGGCCGTTCCAGTCTTTCGCTGCTCTGGGAAAAAAGAAGCAGAAAAGCAGATGCGTATTCTAACTTTGACCTGACTAATGATGTGTAAGCAAGTAGTTTTACGTGACTCGGAGCGCTGCGTAAATGGCGTTTTAAGAAGCCCAAGGTTCTGTTAGATGATGATGCGATTTTATTAATGTGAGTGTCCCACGACAAATTGTAGGATAGGGTGACTCCAAGGTATTTATAAGTGGTTACTGATTCGACAGCGACGTTAGCTATGTTATAAGAGAAGCGAAGATGATTTAGACGACGAGTGAAGGAGATTAGTTTGCATTTAGTAGGGTTTAAGGACATAAGCCAGTCATCACACCATTGTATGATATGGTTGAGGTCTTCTTGTAATAATATTTGGTCAGAAGGGTTAGTAACGGTTCGATAAATGACACAGTCGTCGGCAAACATGCGGAAATTTGAAGATACATGCAAAGGTAGGTCGTTAATGTAGATTAGAAATAAAAGAGGACCAAGGACAGAGCCCTGTGGCACACCCGATGCCACCGGAAGAGGGTCAGACAAATTATGATTTGTAAACACCGATTGCGTGCGGTTAGTCAAGAATTCTTTTATCCAGTTAAGTACAGATGGGTGCAAGTTTAAGGAAGACAGCTTTAATATTAGGCGTTTGTGGGGTACCTTATCAAAGGCTTTCGCAAAATCAAGGAATATGGAATCTGTTTGTTTGTTAATGTCAAGGTTGGCATGAAGGTCATGAACAAAGATGGCAAGCTGGGTTTCGCAAGAGTGGCCCCTACGAAACCCATGTTGAGAGTGGTGAAAAAAATTATAAGAATCGAGAAAGTTCATGATGTAAGAATAAATGACGTGTTCCATGAGGTTGCAGGGTACGCTGGTCAAGGAGATTGGTCGGTAGTTGAGTGGCGAGTTTCTGTTACCGGATTTGAAGACAGGAACGACCTTTCCCACTTTCCAGTCGTCTGGGATGATGCCTGTTAAAAGAGACTGCGAAAATAACAATACAAAATAAGCCGATGCAATGTGACGTATATCTTTCAACAGTTTGACATTAATACCGTCCATCCCAGATGCTGATGTTAACTTCAACTTTTCGATGAGGGATGAGATACCGTCAGCAGTAAAAATGATTTCAGGCATGGCAGGTGTGATATGACATGAAAACACAGGTAAGCGTGCTTGTGATTCGTGAGTAAATACAGATGAGAAAGCGTTATTAAAAGCATCAGCGCATTCTGCGTCTGAAAGAACCTCCCCAGATTCGTTAGTAAGAGTGGTTCCAACAGCTGCTTCAGGGTTAATTACCTGCCAAAACTTGCGGGGATCGTTAGTTAACATATTGGGCAAATCATTGTTAAAAAATTTGGACTTTGCGTTACGGATAGCCGTTAGATATACTTTTTTCAGCCTCGTAGTACTTTTCCCAGTTGTGGGAGCCCCCCTTTTAGTCTGGCAGTCCGAAATGTACGTTTTTTCTTGTTGTCTAGTCGGTGCAAAGATTTATTAAACCATGGCTTATGACTGTTAGCACGGATAGTGGTTTTAGGGATGAAGTTGGCTATTAGCTCGTTCAGCTTTTTCTTGAAAATTAGCCAGTTCTCCTGAACAGAACAGTGGTTAAAGTTCGACTCAAACGTAGGGAAAAATACTGTAAGTTCATTATTTATAGCATCATAGTTCCCCCCTATCGTATAAGGTTATTATTTTCTTTTGTATGTGTCGGACAACAGGGCTGATACTAAAGTCTGCGTGTATAACTTTATGGTCGCTGATCTCACGGAGATAATGGATCGAAGACAAGCTATCAGGATGAGTTGTTAGTATTAAATCCAAAATGTTAGAAGAGCCGCATGTGACACGCGTGGGCTCAGTTACTAACTGCTTTAGGTTGTAATCAAGACAAACGCTAAGAAAATCTCTAGCTTCTGCTGGGCTAGTGCTAGAAGTGTCATCTTCCCAGTTAATACCAGGAAAATTGAAGTCGCCAAAAAGAACGATTTCAGCTTTAGGATGCTTAGATGTAAGCTGGTTTAAAATATTATGAAGAGCGCGAGGAAAGTTAGGATTGTTATGTGGGGGCCTGTAGCAAACACCTAATAATACAGACTGCGGCAATGCCTGAATCAACACCCATAAAATTTCTAAATCTGTGTCAATGTTGATAACAGAACATGGTAACTGATTATTGGTTGCAATAAGGACACCACCCCCGCGAGTGCCTCTGCGGTCTTTCCGATAAACATTGAAATCCGGTAGATCGGCAAGCACTTCCGCGTCGGTGACGTCAGTTGTTAGCCACGTTTCTGTTAGTATGAGAATACTGCTATCTGATGACTTGACAAGATGAGACAGGTGATCGCGTTTAGGCATAAAACTTCGAGCGTTCGTGAAAATTACAGAAAAAGAAAGGTTGGCTTTTAATTTAGGGTAAAAATTGGCGGTTACAATTTGACGTCGACATGATTGCTATTTAATTTCTTGCACTGTTTTTGAGGTTTCATTAAACGAGTAGCGTTTCGAGCCGATGTGTAGCGTTTGATAGCGCAAAGAAAATGGAGAGGACTTCTGCCTTGCAAATTGGACCAACTGCCTTCTGGCGTTGTGAACACGACGTGAGAAATCCTCTCCAATGCTGTATGTCGTTCCTTTCAGTTTACGTCCGTTTGAAATGATTTCGTGTTTAGTCTTGTGGAAAGTGAACTTCGCAATTATTGGTCTACATCTGCTGACGGAGTGGCGGCCCAAGCGATGCACACGATCAATTTCTTTGGGGTTAATATCTATGCCTAAGTAGTGATGGCAATGGCGAATGATTAGTTCCTCAGATTCAGCGTACGATTCCGAGGGATTAGCATCTGGTAGGCCATAAAAAATTAAATTATTACGCCGTGACCTGTTCTCCGCGTCATCCAAACGTGCATCAAGGTCATCTGTTTTGCGTGCGGCATGAACGGTGTTGTTTTTAATTAGTTCAAGTTCGGTTTTTAGGGGTAACAGAGATTGGTAATGTTTTTCCATATCAGTGATTCGCTTTGTTAGGTCTGAGAGGGCGTGTTCGGTTGATTGTAGTTGGCTTTTAAGTCCCTGCACTTCATTTAAGAGTGTTGACTGGCCCGCGGAAAGCTTTTTCAGTTCAGCGAGAACAGCATCAGGGCCCGGGTTTGATTCGATGTCTCCCAATACAAGTAACAATAACAATCTCACAGCACTGACACATTCAACAACAGTCGTACAGCAGCAACGTGGGCTCGGTAGCTGCAGCAAGAAGTAATTACTGCTCTTCTTTGTGAAGAGTGATTGTGGAACACTAACCTGCATAGCGAAGAGCAGCGGGTTAGTTGGCGACGAAACGAAGCAGCCACCAAGCCCACGAACCGCGGCCGATGGGGGGCACACTTTTTATAGCTGGCGGAGTAGGTGATGTTGCTGGTGATGGGACTGTCCATCCACCATCCAGGACCAGGCTTTGCGAAAGTGGCGACAGGATGGCAGGCAGAGGCGAGATGAAATCTGATATCCCGGTTGTTTGGTCGACGGCCAGAGCAATGTCGAAGCGCCTCAATCCACATTCCGGCGATGTGCCCGCAGAAGTGGACACACCGGCAACAAGAAGCAGATGCGCGACGATGGCTGATAGCACCTGCATAGCGAAGAGCAGCGGGTTAGTTGGCGACGAAACGAAGCAGCCACCAAGCCCACCACCGCTCACCACCGGTGGTGTGTCCTGACTCCATTCCTTTATATTACTTGCATGTGCTTGTGGGGGTTTTCTCCGTCCCTCCTTCCCGCGTCCCACAGCCCCTCTCTCTCACCTCCTACGCTCCCGCCCTTTCTCTCCTCTAGGAATCCTCTACTCTACGGAGCGGCGCCCACGTCCCGTTGACTCCATTCCTTGATGTTGTTTGCATGTGCATGCGGGGGCTTTGTCCGTCCCCTCCTTCCCGCGTCCAACACCCCCTCTGTCTCCTCTACTACGCTCCCCAACTTTCTCTCCTCTAGGGATCCTCTACTCTACGGACCGGCGTCCACGTCCCGTTGATTTCATTCCTTGATCTTGCTTGCATGTGCTTGAGGGGGGCTTTGTCCGTCCCTCCTTCCCTCCTTGCTTGCATGTGCTTGCGGGGGCTTTGTCCATCCCTCCTTCCCGCGTCTCCTCTCCTAGCCGCCCCCCTTTCTTTTCTATAGGAATGCTCTCCTCTACGGAGCGGCGCCCGTGTCCCACAACCCCACAGCGCATGCGCGTCTACTCTCCCTATTCACCTACGCTCTCCTATAGGGTGTATGCATGACCGGCATCGACAGCGACATGCAGGCAAGTCTCGCTGTGCACTCTGGGTAATCCGCCATTTTGAAGCAATAAATAACAGGCAGCCGATGTTTGTGGTTTTGTGGTGGATGATGTGTGGTCGCAATAGATCTCCGCGTGTGCGGTTCGGCATCTCTGCGCAAGAATAGAACATTGTTTTGCGGGAAAATGGCACATGATGAAACGGATTATGCAGCGACGCTGTGCGTCAAAGACCAGGCGCGCTACAGTGAAAAAAGTGCCCCACCTCCCCGAAGGGAATCGTCAGGAAATGCGAATGCATTTCGCGCGCGCTTCACTCCATTTATATATGGTGGTTGTGGTTCGAAGAAGGAAGAGGCGCCTAATTTCTGCAGCCCGGTCGGGAGCACGGCGCAGCGCCTGTTATTTTTTTCGCCTTGTTTTCATTTTTTACTTTTTTTGCTTTTTTTTCTTTTTTTCTTATATATATATATATATATATATATATATATATATATATATTGTTATATTCATCGCTACAATTACCCCGGGGACGAAAAGGGAGCCGCCGGGCGACCTAACAGCTTGTCACTACGAGCGGGTCATAGTAGGCCTTCAGGCGCTCCCCGTTCACAATGTCACGCCCTCGGCGGCGCATGTCCGAAGATTGTTCGATGGCTTCGATCAGGTAGTTGACCGGAGATGTGTGCTCGATGACACGGTAGGGGCCTTCGTATTTCGGGAGTAGTTTTGAAGACAGGCCAGCTGCGGAGGTAGGGACCGAGGGCCATACGAGCGCCCCAGGGAGGAACGTGGGCTCAGAAGTGGCGGAACCATCACGAATACCCTTCTGCCGCTCTTGTTCATTCGTCGTGAAGGTCTTGGCGAGCTCGCGACACTCTTCAGCAAGCCTGGCTGTGTCAGAAATAGGGGGCACACTCAGATGGGTCCGGCGTGTACGGGAGTATAGTGTCGATGGTGTGCGACGGGTGCCGTCCGTATAGCAAGAAGAAGGGT
>JALIZH010031737.1:0-35460 GCA_030522465.1 Rhipicephalus appendiculatus
AAATAGTTCAATGTTCCTTAAAAGTTGAACGTTCGTGTTCTTTAGAGAGACATGTCCGCTATATGCAAATGAATAATTTTTCTCTTCAATTATTGTGCTCTCTAACCGCACTACTTCAAAGATGCAGCTCGATCGCGGTATGTAGGAATGAAATAAATAACTGAAATAAGGATACTTACTACCACATCGCTGTTCGTACTCTTCCAATGTTGGTTTCTTTGTTGCAATAGATGTAAGAGCCGCATCTGCGTCAGTAGATTGAACGTGTAGCCCCTAAATCTGACGCTTTAAAAAGTCCTTGGGCTCGGACAACGTACCAACTTCGAGGACAGTGTTTGGAATATAAATAAACCACGCATTTTTCTGGAACTGCTCGCTCATATAGCATTTTTAACAGCTGCAGTGTTTAAATGAAATGTCTTTACCTGTTTAATCTAGTGTTTGATGAATGTGGATACAACATCATTTTCACTGCTTTCTTTATTTATGCATTGGGTCGACGCTTGCTTTTCCTGTTCATATGACACCTATGCATATTCCATGATATCAATACACTAAGTTTTGTATTGTTTTGTATATAAGAAAATTGAAAAACTTACCTAACGCGATGCAGATGAACACAACAATGGACTTCCACTGTTTGGTCTTGAGTCTGTGCTTTATAGTAAAAATGTCTCAGCTAAGATGCTGAGGGGGAAGAACATTATGAGAAAATGTCGCATACAATTCAGACAAAAGTTTACGTGACAAGCCTGTAGTCGTAAAGATGTTAGCTAAAGGCAGAAAAAGTGCGACTCAAGGCTCACTTTTGCTGCCACTTGTGCAGGATCCTGCACAAGTAATAAGCTCCATTTAGTATAGACCGTATTTGGCGAATGGAAGACCTGCTGTCACCAAGGAGGCGTTGTGGAAGTTATGTTATGCAGACTTCAAATTGGGCACGCACACCTGACAAACAACTTTCTACTCACAAACCAGTCGAGGGTGTGTTCAAATAAGAACGTCGGTGCATGTCCGCCGACCCCCCTTTAATTTCGCCGAAAAAAATATATTTTGTTTCCCGAGTCACCAGGACCACAAAACCACTTTTGGTCTTGCGAAAAAAAAAATTCACCTTTTTTTGAAAAAAAATTACAAGTCTCCACTGAGCCGCCACCGCCTCTTCAGAATTTCGCAAAAATGGGATTTCGATGAGACGCTACAAAAACACTATTCCAGCTGTAGGTCTGAAAAATTTTCTCCACATACTACGGATAGTTTGTGTCCACAAAAAATTATTACTTTTCAATTTTGATGTTGTTCTCCTAAAAAAAAATCGCGAAATCAACACAAAGCTCAATAATGCTCAAATTTAAGATTTTTTTTCTCCGCGCGTATAAACGCCAGACTTCCCCAAAGTTTTTTAAAAACATTGCCATATGTTTGGTGAACAAATGTGCTGAACGAAATACCTGAGTGTGGCTTCGAACGTTAACCAGAAATGTTCAACTGAGGAAATGTGTCTCAAAATGCAATATTTTGAAGATCATTTAAAAAAGAACACCATCTTTGATTTTCTTTAAACTCTTCAGAATTAAAGCCAAGCACGTGTTCTAACTTAATCTGTGAAAACATGTTGCATTATTTTTGGGAGGTCGGAGCTATCACGCACGTAAAGTGGCCAGATTGACGTACACTGAGTAACCACAACATTGAGCGAGCATGGAGCAATAGTTGCCATTATCATTATTTTTAGGTCCTGAATGTCTTCTGTTTTGCTCGAGGGAACACAGCTTGACAGATAAAACCAAATAGTAGCTTTAAAGCGCTAATTTGTTCATTTGCGTGCGTGCACGCGTCGTAGTTTTGATCCTGGCCTAAGGACTAACCGCAAGATTTCTAGAAATGTAGTCAAGTCAAGCTCTCGGAAGGAACTGTTTATTTACCCCTACAGTATACACAGAGAATCAGAGTCACACGTCTTAGTCAGACAAGATAGACAGTCACAAACGTCACTGAAGCAGTTGTGTGTTTCTTGCTCCTGGTGAAGCAACCTTGTGCACACAATCCATTTCGGCCTCAAGGAGGAGAACTTCTTGAGCTCGATCCCTGTGTCAGGGTGAGTCGCTTTAAGTAGACGAAATGTTTCCCGAATAGACCTGGTCATCAGCCGTTTCGAAACGTACTCTTTTTTGTCCTTTAGAACTAATTGCAATGCCATTTTTCTTCAGTTTGGGCTTTGTTGGGTGCAGTTGAGCTCATCGTCAGTAGAGTATTGCGTTGCTGCCTCTATGTTTTCTGGGTTCAGCTTCGATCTGGTGTAGAGTTCCGGATTTGACCACACCCCACGGGTGTCTGTATTTTCTGGATTTCCTAGTGAGGTGCCGAGTTGCGGATGGAATAATTTTTTGAATCTGTTGATTAGAAAGGTTCACAGGGAGCAATGTCAGGAGGCGGCAGTGTTAATGGTATGATTCGCAGGTATCAAACGTGTGCTTTACGTTGCACAGCCACTCGCGACATGTGTTGCAGGTTTCCGCTGAAGGACCAGGTTCCTCTGTAGTGCCGTACGCTAATGTAAGGACAGCAGAAATTGTCCTGGAGATAGCGCCCTCGATCTCTGCTTTCTTACGCTTGGCGTAAGATACTCGGCAATGTGATTTCACTTTCTCCGGAATTTTCAGGGTTGTCACGTCGGTTGTCTTAACGAGTACGTTTAGCTCTTCGACAGCAATTTGTTCGGGAACAAAATTTTCGTCAGACTGAGATGCATCTGGAGACTCTACGGCGATCTGTTTGAAGCGGTTGAAACAGTTCTGGCACAAAATTTCGGTTTCTCTGATGGATGGGGCTTTTTTCTGGCATGCGCTTACTTAGTAAGGCGACATTCAAATCTTTCACACTTTGAAAGTTCCGCTTGTAGGCAATCTTCTTCGTATGCCTCTTGCGGTAGTCATCGCAAAACGCTCGCTCTGAGCTCCACAACGTGGCCATCGATATCAGGGGAGTGCAAGACGCGCACGCATAGTTACGTTCGTTGACCAGCAGTAGACTGCCGGGTTGTCGACGACGAACGAAAGTGACAGCCGACGTTCTCTCATTACTTTGACCTCTCTTAAGCGAGTTGAGCTGTTTCTTGTTTATGTTCTTTCCTTTTTCTAGGGAGGGGGCGAGCGCGGTCGGGCTGCAGAAGCACCGCTTGTCGACACGTTATCACATTACCTACGTGCCATGGGAAGCGATAAATATCTAGCGGTGGATCCTCTACAGCCAGCTCCTTTATGAGGCGTACGCATGCTCACATGCGCGAAAGATTTTGAAAGCGATTCCTGCGAAGAGGGTGACTCAGCATCGCGGCATACTCAGTGGCTGGGACCCGTGCAGAAGTTTTTGTGGTTTGCGTGAAAAAATGTAGTAATAATTTCCTCTTTAAAACCAACTGTTCCTGTTTTATTTCTGATAATTCGTCAATCCACAAAAGACATTCATGACCTAAAAATAACGATAATGACAACTATTGCTCCATGCGCGCTCAATATTGTGGTTACTCAGTATACGTCAATTTGGCCACTTTACGTGCGTGATAGCTCCGACCTCCCAAAAATAATGCAACATGTTTTTACAAATTAAGTTAGAACACGTGCTTGGCTTTCATTCTGGAGAGTTTAAAGAAAATCGAAGATGATGTTTTTTTTTTTAATGATCTCAGTTGAACATTTCTGGTTAACGTTTTAAGCCACTCTCAGGTATTTTGTTCTGTACATTTGTTCATGAAACATATGGCAATGTTTTCAAAAACTTTGGGAAGTCTGGCGTTTATACTCGCGGAGCAAAAAAAATCTTAAATTTGTGCATTATTAAGCTTTGTGCCGATTTCGCGATTTTTTTTTAGGAGACCAACATCAAAACTGAAAAGTAAAAATTTTTTGTCAACAAAAACTATCCGCAGTATGCGGAGAAAAATTTTTCAGACCTACAGCTACAGTAGTGTTTTTGTCGCGTCTCATCGAAATCCCATTTTCGCGAAATTCTAAAGAGGCGGTGGCGGCTCAGTGGAGACTTGTGAATTTTTTTTAAAGAAGGTGAATTTTTTTTTCGTGAGACCAAAAGTGGTTTTGTTGTCCTGGGGACTCTGGAAAACAAATATATTTTTTTTCGGCGAAATTAAAGGGGGTCGGCGGACATGCACCGACGTTCTTATCTGAACACACCCAGCAGTACAGCGAACAAGTAAGAAGCAAAAAGTGATCAAATGACGACGCGCTGCTCCGTGAATGTGTCGAACGCTATCTCTTCGCTAAGGCCGAGTGGCACCTGCAAGTTTTGTGCATCCTTAAAACTACCGAAATTTCGTTCTATGAACAGAATACTGTTTTGAGAACAAGAGTAACCGTTCCACGTGTGTGCTTCATCTATTGGGCGCTGTGACAAATTGTCGCAACACTTGAAGAACGTCTTTCCTCCTTGTCGTAATACATGAGCTTTCACACGAAGAATCCCTCCGGTTCAGTAAAAACAGTGAATGTATGCGCATTCTATAAAGCATTTCATTAGAAGCTCTGGTGCCGGCCGCGGCGCTCGCATTTAGACGGAGGCGAAATGGTAGGGGCCCGTGTACTGTGCGATGTCAGTGCATGTAAAGAACACCAGACGGTCCAAATTTCCAAGGGCTCCACGACTGCGTCCCTCATAATCATGTTGAGACGGCAGCACTTGTTTCGGCTACAGCAGCTGACGTCTCATTCTCCTTGCTACGCTCCGTCATTCTTCGTCACGGTGCCCCGCGTGTTGTGATTAGTGACCGGGGACGGCAGTTCAGGAGCGGATGTTGTTGAGGAACTATTACGCCTTTGTGGGTGGGATTATCGGCACTCGTCACCTTACCACCCTCAAACAAACGGCCTCGTTGTAACGATGGAATGGATTTATTTACAAGGTTTTTTTCTCTCGACTATTTCTGCATTGCATAAAAATGGCATTGTCCTCAATATGCGATGCAGAAATAGTCGAGAGAAAAAAAACACAGCATATCCACGGAGTGAATGATGATGAGTGGGCGAAGCTGCGGAGGCTCATCGGTAAACCGTGAATCTTCCGTGAATTCTGCCCGGTACATCATCACCAACGTGAGATCGGGCGCGTTTATACTAAAGGGTCGATGAGAGTTATGGTGACTGAAGCAATCATGGTTACACCGTGAAATCTTCAGTGGTTTCACCCAGCAGTAATCAAAGCGATAGTGTGTGTAAAATTTTATTCAAACTTGAACGACCGGTCGTCGTCCATCGTCCGCCAAGTAGCACGATCCGGCAAGCGCACTCGTACTGCTCGTACGGTGGTCCGCGCAGTCGGAGAGCAGCCTAAGGTCCCTCTATTTTTCAAAGGTAGCGCAAACCATTGTCCAAAAACGAAAGGGAGAATGTCCTCCCCGCCCTTTTGTGCTCCCCTATTGGACCAGGCCCGACACGTGACCAGTTCTCCCCGATGACCCCTCCGCTTCTTGCTCTGGCGCCGGAAAACGACGCCATTATCGGGCGTAGAAACACCGCCGCACGTGCGCGCTGTACTATCGCGCTCAGTATGAGCTACATCGTGGGAGCGCGTGGCCAAGAGCACTGTAAGGTTGTACAGTGGCGCCGATCGTGAAACAACTTGGGAGTTATCAGGGGGAGCGTTTAGCTGTTTCTTTGAGTGTGCATCGCCTCGCCTTGCTTTCACCCTCGCCCTCGTTTTGCCCTGTCGTGATGTCAGCTTCGAAAATGATAACGGCCGCCGTGGCTTGACATACAGACTTCGAATTTTCCTTCAGTAAAGCTAAATAAATGGCAAAACGTTCCTTCAAAATAAAGAGCGTCAGGGTGAAAGCAAGCAATAGGGAGTGACGCGCACTTACAGGAATAACGAAACTCTCTCCCAATAACTCGAAAATATGGCACGATCGACGCCACTTTACAGCCTTGCAGAGCGCTGGGCCACGCGCTCGCGTGATGTAGCTCATACTGAGCGCGATAGTACATGAGCGCAGGCTTCTTACAGCTTTTTGCAGTTTGAAAGACGCCATCGGCTGCAGCCAGATGCACACTTGTTGCGGTGTTGGATGCTTGAACAGCATTGCCAGGGGTGACAAGCTTTTTGCTGTTCCTCGTGGAAAGGAAAACGTCAAACGGCGAGCGATATGGCTCCATCGTATCGGGAGAAAGAACTTCGATTGCCAGGACGGGAGGCTAAGCTAAGGCTCGATACTGATGCCTAAGTTAGACAAAAAAAAAGCGGCGTGACATTATCGGCCACGCTTTCTCGCACACAATATTTACAGCGAAAACCTTAGCGTTCGCAATTTACTAATTGTTTTGCGAAACTTTCATTGCAGCGTTTGAGAAAATATTTTTGCAAGATCTCTGTTTTCTCGCTCAGCCTGTAGATTTTACAAAATTTATTTGCCAAAAGTCGTTAAAAACTTACTCTGAGAAAGTCGGAGCTGCTTTTTTTAGCGCTCATAAATAGAGGGTGGTGATGAGATGTGTACGATAAAGAAAGAGACATGGCAAGTAAGTAGCATCGATTGATGAGCGTAATTTACTTAGCAATATGCTGCAAAGCTGCCCGTACGCAAAATATAATTTTAAACGCATGTTTGTTCTCTAACCCTCTAATTTTTTCTCCTGAACTATATGTTTATTTGAAGCGGGTGTAAGTTTTTTTTCGTTGTGTCGGTTTGTATATTCTTTTAAAATTTATCCGCATTTCTCAGTGTTTCTGATTCAGTGTTACTGATATTCTGTGTTCAATAATAATTATTATAAGACAGATCCTGTATGTTTCTCTTTGATGCGCTTTATTATTTTGTTGTGGTTTTGACCAAACTTTTTAAGTACACATTTGACTTGTAAATAAATAGGCACCTATCCTGTGCAAGGACACCATCCTCTTTTCGTCGCCGTTCACACTTTTGTTTCCGCAAGAAGCAAAATGGTTTGCAGCGCACTTCGGCCGTATTTCGTTAGGCAAATTGCAGAGGGTGCATTGGAGGATGTCTGTATATTTCAGAAACACTTCACGGACGACCAGTTCGAGCCAGTCATCCTTGCGAGAAGCTAAAGCCTAATGCGCTGGGAATGCACGCTGGGGATATTTAGCAAATAAGTGCCGCTGCCGTGTTGTGTGTTCATAATTTGATGTAGCGTCTGATTTTCCAAAATGCGTCTTGTGAACAAACACCACGGTATCCGAAAAGAAAAACGGCAGCTGTAAAGACTTCCTAGGATTGCGTTTAACATGTTCTGCCTCTTGTTCACCTGGTGCGAGCGACACATCCTACATTTATGAAGTCAAATACAATGCACAAATGCTAGGTTTTCACGTTGTCAAAACAGGTCCCAAGTCCAGAAAGTTGTTCGCGCGTAAGGTGCCGCAATGGGATTTCTTATATATGCCGGCACCAGTGTGCGATTTGTTGCTTACAAAACGCGAAATGATAGCTAATGTACCGACAAACCACACACTATTTTTACTACACATCTTACGTACGAACAGCTGTGTGAATCTGCGCCCAGAATTGTCGCATTTCCAAGCAAGTACAAGCCAGCGCTTCGACGCACCGCATGCGGGCCGGGCGCGTCTTGCGAGTCTCGCCCAATAATGGCGGCCGGGAGTGACGGGCGAGGAAAAAGCGGCTCTGAGAGGAGAGTTTGCGCTACCTTTGAAAAATAGAGGGACCTTAGAGCAGCCGCACCGCCAACGCCATCTAGCGTACCTTCACCCAACCGCCATATTGTACGCATGTCTATAGGACAGCGCCCTCTCGGAAACGAGACGAGAACTGGAGATGACGACACCATACCCACGGAGTGAAATGATGATGAGTGGGCGAAGCTTCGGAGGTGCGTCGGTAAACCGGTAATCTTCCGCGAATTCTGCGCAGTACATCATCAATGACGTGAGATCGGGCGCATTTATACTAAAGGGTCGATGAGAGTCATGGCGACTCGCAGCTCACTTTAATTTTACATGTACGTTGTGAATTTTTTATTGTTTAATCACGCACAGGAGACATCTCACACCGGCACTACCTTGGAGGTCGAAATCCAGTGCCTACTGGCTACTCAGAATGCATGGACAACCGAGGACCGCCAAGGTTATGCCTTAAGGAGCATCGCCCCTAAATATATTCATCATATAGAAGTACTAAACGAGAGGTGGCTACATACAACGGGGACGCACGACCCACGGCTTAAGGAGCTTCGCCCCTAAAAAAAAAGAAACGTTGATGAGCAAGCCGAAAGAATATTTTAAATGCACCATTCGACGATGCTTAGACAAGAGCGTAAGAAAGGCGCCTTACCTTGCAAATAGAAATGTTCTTTGTCAAAACAAAGTTCTTTCGGCCGATGTTGTGCAGCTATTGCTTCTCGCGCACACCATCGCACTTACCTTACGGTATCACTAAAAAGTGCATAACTATTTACATATTGGTTTTTGCAGTTATAGGTGCAGCAGTACGGCATAGCGCCAGCACGCAGCGCAAATAACAAACCGCGCGCAACGTTCGCTCCGCGGAGAACGCGGCGAAAAATGGCGCGAGCGAAAAGAAAAATACCACCAGAACGCAAGATCCGAGCGTCTCTAAAGGCATTCTTGAGAAGTTTAACTGCGCAAGAACATACAAGGACACAGAGAAAGCAAAGGACAGTGGTACTTTCCCAAGATCAAGGGGCTTTATGGGCATTACGAATCACGCGACGCCTCTGCGTTACCGGAATATTAGACATGCAGACTACGAAACGATATTACCCTCTTAATAAGCGTGACCTACCGAACAATTCATTGTCGAGGCTGTGAAGTCAGCCTTTGTATTCCCGTGGCACAGTCCCAAAAAAGAGGCGTTTCTTCTTTCATCACAGGTCGTTGACACGCCGGGCACGTCGATCGGCGACACGCTTAAGTGGTCGCCTGCAAAAATAGAGTGCGGCTAAACCGCATAGCTGTGGTGCTGCTACAGCACGGCGTAGTCGCGGGGAAACGTTTCCCTCAGCGGCGTGTCGCCATGAGCCCTTTTGCCCGCGGAGACGTGCTAGCGGCACCCTTCGTGTTTTATTTTCGCCCGTGGCGTGGTTAAGCCTATTTGCTTTTCCCGCTGCCTTTTGGGAGCAGGTGTTGTACTGCGTTTTGTGGTGTTGCCGCAGGCAATATAGTGTTGCGGATTCTTGAGAGCAGTACTGTGTACTTGCCGCGCTGCGCTCGGCGCCTTTGCTGCCCGAACGCACTTGTGCTGCGGCACGCTGGTTCACGCGAGGCGACGGCAAACGCGGCCCTGTGGCTCGCTGAATCCGAACACGCGCTAGTGGCCGTACTCCTGTGAGATACGAGCGCACTACAGTATACAGTTTGTGTCTTGCTCTTCTGGAGCGCTCTTTCTTTTATTTTTTTTTTCACTTTGTTCGTGTGACACGATTGTTGTGTCTTGATTTGTTCACTTCATTTTGTACTTGTTACTCTCACTCCTGCTTACAGCCTCAGCTAGAGGCTAGCAGTACTGTATAAATAAATAAATAAATAAATAAATAAATAAATAAATAAATAAATAAATAAATAAATACTTTTGTAAAAAAAACTTCCCCATCTCCCGCTAAAGGGAACCATGTGTGGATGCGAAGCAGCGGGGGAGATAATTAGCTTGAGCGGGAGGAAAGTCGCCTGTCTCGTTTCACGGCAGCGGTCCGGGCGCTCAACGTGGCGCTGCACAGGAGAAAGAATGAGGCGCGCGCGCTCCGTCATTTTTATACCGCGGAACTACCGTGGCGCTCCCAGCGGAATATGCAGCTGTCGCACCACCTGTCGTGTGCGCCGCTCCGTAGAGGATTCCTAGAGGAGAGGACGGGGGGACCGTAGGAGAGGAGAGAGAGGGGACGTGCATGCGCTGTGGGGGTGTGGGTTGCGAGAGCCGCTCCGTAGAGTAGAGGATTACTAGAGGAGAGAGGGGGAGAGGACGCGCATGCGCTGTGGGACGCCGGAGCCGCTCCGTAGAGTAGAGGATTCCTAGAGGAGAGAGGGGGGAGAGGAGGACGCGCATTCGCTGTGGGGATGTGGGACGCGGGCGCCGCTCCGTAGAGTAGATGATTCCTAGAGTAGAGAAAGGGGGTGAGCGTACGAGAGGATAGGGGGAGAGAACGCGCATGCGCTCTGGGAGGTGTGGGACGCGGGGGCCGCTCCGTAGAGTAGAGGATTCCTAGAGGAGAGAAAGGGGGTGAGCGTAGAAGAGGAGAGAGAGAGGAGGGAGGGGACGCGCATGCGCTGTGGTGATGTGGGACGCGGGAAGGACTAAGCCCCCCTACAAACACATGCAAGCAAGATCAAGGAATGTGGTCAACCTGGGCGACAGACACCACCTGCCTAGCCATTGCTAAGCAGCCTCTCTGTGCTCTCGGCCATGACTCTGATGACTGTTGTAGTGGTTGACGGCCTTCATATTACTACAGTGTTCTGGTTCGCATAATGGGTGCTTCCCTACTTCATGAAAGTGGCCGGACGCGGGACGGACGGACATAGCCCCGAGCATAAGATGCTTCGCATCTAAAAACTTCGCCATGTCCCGCTAAAGGGAAGCATGTGTGGATGCGAAGCAGCGGAGAGATGGACAGCTTGAGCGGGAATTTTATTGAAGGGATAAATGAGAATGTATAAGAGAAGACGGAGAATGTGGTAGTTGCGTATTTATTTAGGGAACGTGTGCGATTCCTTGCATCGGTGCACGGGGCGCTTTGAAGACGACGGCCTTGTGATCGGTGAAGTGTAGCGTCAGGGGGTTGCTTTTGAAGAGTTTTCATTGTGTTTGCGAAGATGAGGTCTATGCACGTTCCCCTTATGGTTCTCAGTTGTATGTTGTCGTCGGAAATGCGTCGCAACGAATACACGTCTATCATGTGGTGGACGAGCCAGTCGTTCGTGGTTATATCCACGTTGAAGTCACCCGCAAGCGCGTGTGGCTGTATGTCTTTGTGTACTGTGCCATTGCCTTCTCTAGGTAACGTTCGACGTTCTCTCTAGAGTAGATAATGGGGGTGAGTGTAGGAGAGGATAGGGGAGGGTACGCGCATGCGCTGTAGGGGGTGTGGGACGCGGGGGCCGCTCCGTAGAGTAGAGGATTCCTAGAGGGAATGGTGGGGACGCGCATGCGCTGTGGTGGTGTAGGACGCGGGAAGGAGGGACGGACTGAGCCCCCTCCAAACACATGCAAGCAAGATAAAGGAATGCGGTCAACCTGGGCGACCGACACCACCTGCCTAGCCATTGCTAAGCAGCCTCTCTGTGCTCTCGGCCATGACTATGATGACTGTAGTAGTGGTTGACGGCCTTCATATTACTACAGTGTTCTGGTTCGCATAATGGGTGCTTCCCTACTTCATGGAAGTGGTCGGACGCGGGACGGCGGACGGGGGACGCGGGACGCGGGAGGGACGGACAGAGCCCCGAGCATAAGATGCTTCGCATCTAAAAAAAAAGGAGATTCTGCTTAGTATAGTCAGCGCTGCTGCAATGCTTCTTTATACGTAAAATAATCTTAAGCAACCAGTACCTGTAGCCAAATTGACTAGTACTAGTTGAACGAATAAACTTTATTTAAAGCGAGTCCAGCAGTTTCCTTCGCGCGAGGTGCGGGAAGAGGGGATAAACCCCTTGCTGTCTCGTCCGACCCTCAGTCGATGATGATGGCGGTGCCTCAGGTGACGGCTTGATGTCCTTGGACCCGGGCAGCATCTTCGGCTTGCCGTACGGCCCAAAGCTGGTCGGCCAGCTCGTCGCTAAGTCGCTAGTGAGTGCCGCCTCCCAGCGGCAGCGAAACCGGCGCACGCTATCCGCAGCAGCGACCGCGGCGGCGGCCGGCCCCTGCACTCGCGCGGTGGCAGCAGCAACGATTGGTCTCGGAGTTCGTCTCTGCCTAACATTCGTCGCGAAGTGAGCGGCGGCAGCGACCTTAACTTGGAGAACCTTTTGCTTCATTGTACTAGTCTGCAGGCATGTGTGATGGGATTCTTAGGAATAAAACAAACAGGAGCACGTTGCGTCGGTGACAGTGACGTTTTAAGAAAAAACTGGCGAGGCTGTTTTAGATGTGAAGCATCTTATGGCGAAGCTTAATCCGGTGGTGGTGGTGGTGGTGGTGGTGGTGGTGTGCCGCGTGCCCACCCTTAGTGCGCATGCGCAAACAGTTAAAGAAAAAATAAAAATAAAAAAACCTCCTCTCCCCCTCCCTCTCCTCTAGGCATCCCTCCCCGGCAACCACACCCTCACTGCGCATGCGCCTCCCTTCCCTCTCTCCCCTCTTACACTCCCCCCTCTCTCCATCCCCTGCCCGCGGCGTCTAAACTCCCCCTGCGCATGCGCGTCCCCCCTCTCTCTCCTCTCCTACGCTCCCCCCCTCTCTCCTCTACGCATCCCCTGCCCACGGCGTTCACACTCCCACTGCGCATGCGTGTCACCCCCCTTTCTCTCCTCTCCTCCGCTTCCCCCTCTCTCGCCTCGCGACGCCGACGCAGGCAGCGTCTGCTAGCGAGTTTCTTGGTTGAAAAAACCGACTGCTCGCGCTGCACAACCGTTCACTGGCCATCCCGTATATATGGCAATGGATCTTGACCTCCGAGGTGGTGCCGGTGGAAGATTTCGCCTGTGCGTTGTTGAACAATAAAAATTCGCAGCGTGCGCGTTAACTAAAAGCGGAGTGCGGGTCTCTGTGTCCAGTCGGAGTCTTCTGTCTCTCATTGCCCATTAGCAGCGATTGGCATGTTCCAGTAGGAAACACTGTTCCATCACTGCCTGCTTTGCGCCTCCCCAGTTTTCTCTCCTGCGCAACGCTGCGATGAGCGCCAGCGTCAACGCCGCCGCCAGTGTAAGCGTTAGCGCCCGCTGCTTCACATCTACACATGGTTCCCTTTTAGCGGGAGATGGTGTAATTTTTTCTGTTTTTCACTTTATAGAGAAACATACGAACATAACACGCACAACAGAAGACGCTATACGGAAACACGACGCTTTACAACACACTGAAAAAGAACTCGAAAAGTAACACACATGCTTAGTCTCAGCACGAGAGAGTCTCACCGGGCAAAAGGAACAGTTGATGGAGAATATGCCTCCGTGGATGGAGCGTCAGCACGAGAACGCAGGTGTCACAGTGGCTTGGCGAGGTAAGGTGCAGCGCAGGAATGGATGCTGCCATAGGCTCGAGCGATGACGGGGGCAGCTCATCCCGAGGTCGAGCAGAACATGGTGCTCCGACTCGTTGGTCTGGTAACGCGTAGCAACACTCGGGCCTACACCCGACGGTGTTGCGAATAGACGCTGTAGCTTCCTGGGAGCTCCATGGAGTGGACGTCGGTACTTGAAGCCAAGCGAAGCAGACCGCTCCGACCCTTGACCTCTGCCAGGCACTCGGGGCAAACCACGACCGTGACGCTGGCTAACCGTCTTCCGTGGCCTCCAGGAAGCAACACCCGGGACTACGCCCGATGGTGTCGCTGACAGCGGGGATCTTCTGTGGCTTCCGAAAACAAGGATGTTGAGCGATGAGGCCAGGCGAAGCCGTCCAGTGGCCCTCTCAAGGCAGGGCAACACTCCGGGCCTACACCCGACGGTGTTGCTGGTGAACGCGGCAGCTTCCCTGAGCGCTCCATGGACTTGATATGGAGACTTGAGGCCAAGCGAAGCAGTCCACTCCGACTCTTGACCTAAACCAGGCACTCGGGACTACACCCGTCCGTGCTGCTGGCCGAGAAGCTCCCGCCGTCCTCCACCTCGATGGAACGCCACCGTGGCCACTAGCCGGCTCGCGTAATTTTGTTTCCCCGAGGGATCGCGCACGCGAGGAAGAAAAAGGAGGAGTGCGAGGAGGAAACCGGGACCGGCGGAAGGCTGTTCCGCCGCTGGGCTGCACCCCCGGAACGTTCGCTACTGTTGCAACCTCTTGCTTAACCCGTCGGTGCCTTCGCTACTTACAGTGAATATCGTACCCAACGAACGCACGCGACGCTACAGACTGTCTTATGGCGTGCAGTCAGGAAACTTTCGCGTCCGAGTTAGAGTTGGAGCCTCCACCGAGGACATCGATGTGCTTCGCGTTGGCTGACCGACGGAGATGCTCACGCATGGCTGACCGAATACAGTGAAGCGACCAAAACGTCTTGGATTGTCGACTGGGAAATCGCAAAAAAAAAAGAAAGAAAAGCGGGAAAGAAAAAACATTTTTTTTTCTCAAATAATGTGATAGATTATAGGCTAATAATGTGTGCATGACACTTGAACTCCCACGACACATTTCGCACTCAGCGTCCTGATAAAAATGTTATCTCGTGAATCAAAACTCTCACTGCAGTGTTCGTTGCCCCTGTTTGCCCTGTCCCATTTTCTATTGTATGCGCTTTCATACTGTTAAAGGATCAAAACAAAAGCTTTGCACATTTAAAATTGAACTGAACGACTTCGTGATTTTCAAGATGCACAGTCAGTCATGACAGATCTAGCATGAGTCCTATGCACACTATTTCGCGATATTCATAGGCGATATGCGTGCGAACGGTTCGTCTCCACAATATGCTTCCAACATATCTTTCATGCGACGAACATTGAATTGCCAGCCTGTGCCGTGAATGAGCATAAGTGTTCAAGAACCACATTACGCACCACATTATGCAGTCAACCTCTAAACGTCTTTCCGTGCTCGCGCAGCCGTCCGAACCCGTGAGTTCAGCAACGGTGTTTCGTCGTTACTTCAAGCTACAGTGTTCTAGAAGTATTATAGTTCACTATATTAAAACCTAAAGAGATCAAAAGTCATGCAGACAATACCGCGCGTAGGGAGGCGATGCCGCTGCGTTGGCTGCGTGCGCGGGTTAGTTTCTTCAACAAGCTTCCCACATATTAATTAACAGCAAGTACGCAGGCGGAAAATTAAAAAGTCTTTCCGTGCTGGCGCAGTAACAGTTTCGAAGTTATGTAGACAATCCCGCATAATCTTTCTGTCCGTGGTCGCTAACCACAACGCCAGAGTTGGTTCAGAAGCCATTTTTCCTCACCGTTTTTTCATCTCGAACTCTACTATACATATATACAAGTGATGTCCACAACCGCGCCAGTCATTAGTAGCTAGCCACAATAGTTGTACGCGTACTGGAAAATACAAACGTGCTACGTCGACCTGTGCACGCATCCGTCCGCCCGTCCCTCGCACACACACCACCATGCTAGCCATCCTAACCATGCTCACACACCTCACGCATCTCACGCGCGTGCGTCTAAATGTCGTACAGAGTCCGTACCTAGAGAGAGAATCTCTAGGGATTTTTTCGATCTAGGGACTTGCGATGGTGGTGCCGTCGGTGCCGTCACTTCGTAGCGGAGGTTTTTGGAACGCTGCTTCGTTGGCCGGTGTGGCCCGATATCGCCGTTATTTTCTCGAGCTAGCGCCCTGCTGGAGCGATTTTCAGCGTTCGTCTCTTGTCTCTGCTTCGACGACGATGGACGATGACCGCGAGTCCTGCAGCTTTCGTTTCGGCAGCGTAGTACGCGATCCGGTGTCCTGTAGCGACTTCGTCGTGACTGCCTCAGAGAACATCTATGACTGCCTTTGCTTGATCGGTGTGGCTAGGGTTACGTCCAGGCGTAACTGTTGCCACCGCTGTCGTTACGTCCAGACGTTACTAGCGCCTTTCCTTACCTGCCGTCACTATAGGCTACTGCTCACTGTAAGGCCAGTTTTACTAGCGCCTTTCCTTACCTGCCGTTACTATAGGCTACTGCTCACTATAAGGCCAGTTTTACTAGCGCCTTTCCTTACCTGCCGTCAGTATAGGCTACTGCTCACTATAAGGCCAGTTTTACTAGCGCCTTTCCTTACCTGCCGTCACAATAGGCTACTGCTCACTATAAGGCCAGTCAAATATTTTGCCAGCGTTTGCTCAAGTGGCTTGTGTCATTACAGCGAAAGAGTGGCAGCGACGTGGGCTGGGGCGCCCGCCGCTGTCACGAAGGCGATTTTCTTAAAGAAAAAAATATATTAACGGCGCCCGTGGAGCATTAATGCTATACTATTAAACAGTATTTCAAAAAAGAAAAAAGTTAAAAAAAAAGAACTTCGTCGAGATTTGAACCACCGACCTCTCTGCTCCGAGCACGGCATGTTAGCCCACTGCGCCATTGGAGCTGATCGGTTAGGGTTGGTTTAACAGGCCGAATGCCTACGCACACCGGCTGGCGAAGCGGCGTCGTTCCAAAAAGCTCCGCTACGAAGTGACGGCACCACCATCGCAAGTCCCTAGATCGAAAAATCCCTAGAGATTCTCTCAGGTACGGACTCTGTACGACATTTAGACGCACGCATCTCACGCCGCAAGGACGGCGGCCATAAGTTTTCTGCGGTGGCGACGGTGGCGACATACCGTGGTCACGGCGTGAGTTAACCGGGGTGCAACCGTGCAGCGGAACAGCCTTCCGCCGGTCCCGGTTTCCTCCTCGCACTCCTCCTTTTTCTTCCTCGCGTGCGCGATCCCCTCGGGGAAACAAAATTACGCAGCCGGCTTTCCACGCGCCCGCCTCTCGTGCCAACCTCGAGATTCTTCTTCTTTTCTCTGGTTCACGTGCCAAAATCGCATCGCCGTCTTCATCCTTGCACAGGTTCTGTCTCGGCGCTTCTAGGTGACTACTCCATCCCATCTCGTCATGTCCTCGATGCGACAACACACACACGCCACTCGCGCACTTATCCATCACAGCATATAAATCTATACTGTAGAAACGTGGTTGGAAAACATAAATTTATCGATAAATATCAGAAAAAAGTGCAATTATAGTGTTTTCTCTAAGCGTTCCTGTCCGAATTTCGTGACTTTATCGGCAAGACGTTATCCCGCAGGTGGAATCAGTTAGGTATTTAGGGGTCACTATACTGAAAAACTTAATTGGAGTCCGCATATAGAAGACATGGCAGCTAAAGGAGCACGTGCGGTATAGGGATGCCCCGTAGACTCAGCAACAAGCGTTCAGGTTTACGTCATGATGTTCTCATTATGATTTACTGCATGTATATTCGCCCGATATTAGAGTTCGGCTGCGTCTTGTTTTCTAGTGCACCTGCTTACAAACTTCGGCCACTGGTTCTTCTAGAACGCGAATCATTACGATTATGTCTTGGACTTCCTAAATTTGTCGCAAATAATATTTTATACAAAGAAGCACTCCTGCCTTCTCTTTTAACCTGGTTTCACATCCTAACAATACGCGCATTCCTAAAGATTTATGCATCACCACTAAGGGGGGTTGCAGTATATTTTTATTAATCAGCCGACGTCATTTTTTAACCATCAGTGGTCAAGGTTACGTTGTCCACAAGTCATTTTCGCACAGAAACTATTGCAAACACTACAAGTCCAGCTCCGTGAAGTACTCATAAGCAGATCTATACAAACAAATAGAATAGAATTTGACGATATATTTCCCAAGAATTGCAAACATTTGCCCAGTAGATACTTAAAAAGCATCTTGGAAGACCATTTGTCAAATTTAGAAACGGCCACAGTGATAGCAACTGATGCTTCAGTTTGTGAAGAAGAGGCAAGGGTGGGAATTGCATCACCATCCCTGGACTGGTCTTTTTCAATTCGTTTACCCGACTTCACGCCTATTTATCATGCGGGATTACTTGCAATTTTTTTTAGCTTTACGGAAATTACCACCATCAATATCAGAAGCCGTCATTCTGACAGACAGCCTGTCTGTCCTTCATTAACTTCACCAAATTTTTCTAGTGCTTTAATATTATTTTACTCTGGTATTCCAAGACATATACGTAGTATTCGCTTGGTGTGAGTACCAGGGCACAAAGGTATAACCCTCAATGAATATGCGGATGCACTCGCAGTAGCATCACATGATGGTCCCATCATTTCTATATTGCCGACATTGTCCTTCATTTCTGCGGCGCGATTTGAAAAATTTGCCGCATCAGATAAATTCGCTAAGTCTTCTTTGTCAACATCTGAGCTTTCTCATCTCAATTATAAGTGGAAGAATCGACGGTGTTCCTCTATAAAGGCAGAAATATCAGTCACCAGAATACGATGCCGCGTCCCCTCACTGAACTTTTACCTACACAGGTCTGGTCTTGTGCATTCACCTCTATGCGTCCACTGCAATGAGAGTGAATCTAGAAGGACAGACTGGTGGGCTAGTTGGTAGTGCATAACTCGGAACAGTAGCGCAAAAAATTACACAAGAGACGAGAGAGCAGACGGGACACAGCGCTAAACTAACAACTCAGTGTTTATTGCAGGTGATCGTATATATATGCGCATGACACTGCGCGAAAGGAAAAGAAAGAGGCGAGGTGGGGGAAAGGAGTACACAAACAATCGACCCAGCAAATCACACAAGCGGCTGACGCGACAAAAATAGCATTTCTTTTTCTGCTAGACAGATTGAAGGGCAGCTTACCGCGTCTCTATGTTTTATCTCTGCCGCTTCAATAATTTCCCGCGTTAGCTGGTCCGAATTTTTGGCTAGTGAATGCGCGCGGTTGAACAGTGACTTGCAACCGCAACGCGCACAATGCGCAGCGAGGTGGCCTGACAAGGCGAGTTTTTCCACATTGTACCTGTGTTCCCGCAAACGATCATTCATGCATCTGCTGTATGGCCCACATATTCTTGGCCCCACATGAGCGGAATAGAATATACTACTCCCTCTACATAGGAGACAAACGGTTCGCAGTGCTTCTTGTTGCACCCGCGTGGCTTGCGCATGCCCGCGTTCACTCTAGCGCACAAGCTCGATAACTTTAAAGGAGCAGATAGCGCAACATCAACACCGACACGCTTTGCAATTTTCTTTAGATTTGGACTAATATTGTGAAGGTAGGGCAAGACAACAACTTTCTTTCTTTCATGCGTCACATGGTCAATGGTATTACACTCATCTTTCTTGTGTTTCCTCAGCGAGAGAGTGAATCCCCTGCATCATTTCTTCCTAACATGCAGGTTATTTACCAGTCAAAGAAAAAGGCTTCTAGAAGAACCGCTCCGAAGAAAGGGTTTAAATTTATCACTTCGGGTGGTTCTTTCCTTTGAAGCTACCGCACTGGGCTTTAGCCACAGGAACGTTTGCGATGCTGTATGCGATTTCTTACGGGAGATAAAACGAATTGAATGATAAAGTTATCTAATCCCATGTTATTCTTCAAGAATAATCTTTTTTTTCCTGAATTAAGCTAAGGAGTTATTTGAAAAACAACCTATTACAAAACACCACCCGATTCATGGCCGATCCCCCATGGTGGGTTGCGCCAGATTAACAAGGGTCAACCAACCAACCCAGGAACGGGTGCTGTCTCTGTGTCTCTTGTTCATTACAATGGCGCAGTCCGACATCTGAACCTTACGGCGGAAGCCACCTGTACGTGTCCTCGTGGGTCGTCGCCAGCGCGGATCTCTCCATCCAGGAACGCCGTCCACACTTCCTCGATCATGGACTCCACGACACGACCGCTGCTGCACCTACCCATTGAATCATCCGCGGACGGCGTCAATGCCTCTCCGGTGATTTCAGGATACGACCTGAGAGGAACCTGGCTACCACCTTCGTCTGAGAAGGCGCACGGGCTCCTACCGTTCCGGAACGTCGCGTACGCTCCCCGTTACACGGATCCCGTGCTCGATACTCTTCTAACGGGTGAGCATCCAAGGGACGCCGTTCAGGCTTCCTTGGCGTACCCCAACGCCGCCAAGACATTGCGCGACCTCCTGTTACCCGGAAACGCTGTTCATGCTTCCCGTTGCGCCACCCTCTCGTTCAATGCTCCAAGGACACCTGAGCAGCTTTGGGATGCTGTACAAGCTCCGTCAGACAAACAACCCGCTACCGTAAGCACAACCACAACCTCCTACTTCACCAACATTGCTACGGGCTCCGCGTGCGAATCGCCTGAAAGCGCCGCCGTGCTTTCCCGTACCATTGAGCGCCTCCGCGTCATGGTCAGCGCCTTGAAAGCGTCGAGCTCTGCGCTGTTTCCTGCGATTGTCGGAATTGTGCGCCATCGACGCCATGCTGGAGGTAGCCGCCTCATACGACCTCGAGGCCAGCACACCCGAGCAACGAAGGGAGCTGCGGTCACTCGCACGCAGCTGTCACGCCAGCTGGGCTGCTTCGCGCTGAAGATCTCCCCATTTTCAGCTGCCCCCCCCCCCCCCCCCCATCACCGGCCGTCTGCGAACTACGGGAGTTTCACGGGTTCGAGTACGACGCCCATGGTTGGGTGGCAGCCGTCAACGCTCTAGTAGTGCGCGGAGCCTGGACGGAGCCTCAGAAATGGTCCTTCGGGCAGGTGCAGCGGCGTGGTACCGGTATGAAGGCGCGAGACAGCGTTCTTGGGCAGAATGGAGTGCAGCCCTGATTGCCGCTTTCGGCCAGATTATCTGTGCCTCCAGTGAGTCCAATCCGACCTCCACCGAGGACGGAGCTCTGGAGGCGCGCCACCTCCCGAGGCTGCTACTGTGCAGTGCAGCTTATCGAAAGCAAGCTTCACACCCTGGTTTCATCAAAACACTGGACTTGGGCAATGCTGTGACAGTGCGCCGGTGTGCGGCTCAAGTTTATCACAGACAAATACCGCTATCCAAAACGGACGTCGTGAAGGGCGTCGCTCAAACGACGTACCAGCACGGAATCATCCCGACTGTGCTACTGTGCCTTGCAATACTTCTGAAGACCGCTTGGCAGAAGCGCTCCGCGGGGTACACAGAAACAGGCTGCAAGGTACGCGTCGCGGTTCCGATCTCAGATTCCGCGTCGGAACCCGTCTCACGCACTTCCTTGCCAGCGACCAATACCACCTCCAAGTCGGAGCTGTCGGAGTCGCGGGCCCGAAGCTTATCTTCGCTTGGAGACATGGAGCTTCTACTCCCTGCAAAAGTACCATTCTAGAGAAGGAACCGGATCGACCTTCAAGCACCAATACAAGACCGGCCCACGAATTGCAGGGAGACCCTCTCGAACCAGATGTCCTCGTTTGAGTACTTGGATAACGGCTCTCGCTTTTGGCTCAATGCCTTTGAAGGTCGCAGCCAGTGGGCTGTAAAAGCCCTTCCTTCTTAAATAAACCGCATTTCCCCCTTTGTTGTCAGCCATACACTGGTCACTGATGTAAGCCTTGATGGAATCACTTCTAACATACAAATACTAGGGCATAACACTGTCCCACAACCTTTCCTTCACTGCGCATGCGACTAACATGATTTAATTAGTGAACAAGAGCTTTAAATTCATGATGGATTATCTCGGTCATGCTCCACAGCAAGTCCAACTACTCGCGGAACGCGCAGCACAGCCACAGCGAAAGCTGGGAGAGTGGCCTTTCTAGAGCCTCTTTAAACACTCTTGGGGCAACTACAATAAGCGCACTTGCATGGTACCCACTACGCCATAAATCATCATAATTTTTGTGTAGTGGGAAGCGTCTACTATGCCATTATTCGTCATTCATCGTAAAAGCGCTCTACCCGCTACATTCTTTGCGCTTTGTTGATGCTGTAGCTGATGACGATGAAGAATTATGCCTGAAGCTTTTGTAATGGGTTGGAGCATTGAAAGACCCACTCGTTACGCAATTCGCATTGTGTGACGCCTGGTTCTTACTTTACTGCTCTAAAACGCTTTACAACACACGTTAACGCGATTTCTTACCCGACATGAAGCCTGCATAGGGTCAGTTAGCACCGCAGTTTCAAGCAGCGGCGTAGCTCAGTGTTAGAGTGCTGGGCTGCCACGCTGAGGACCCGGGGTTCGATTCCCATTCGGTCATAGGTGTTTTTTATTTGTTTAGTTTTTTCTTATTTCGTGCGATATTGGTTACGGACACCGGCGGCGGCGGCGGCGGACAACTACGGCGCAGAAACGACCCTTGTTGGGATCTCATAACAGCTTTCGCGGTAAAATCACTTGTGAAACCGCAACTGGTATACGCCATCACCATATGGAGCCCTTACCAAGCTGGCATCACGGTTGAAAGTGAATGATTATGAGTGGGCGAAGCTCCGGAGGTAATCTGGTAAACAGTCAATCCCCGTAAATTTTGCCCACTCGATCATCATACAAAGACCTGACACACAAACGCGGGGGTGTGGTGTGATTATACATACAGTGTATACACAATGTTTCATTATTTACATATTGATAAAGTATATACACAATGTTTTATTATTTACATATGGGGTAGATGATGATTTGTTCAAGAGCTCTACGGACCACAAGGAGGGGGTTCCCCTGATTTTGTTTTTCCTCATATATGACGGCTCAAGGGAACGTTTGTTGTCGGCGTTGCCGTTTTGCCTTTCGAGGGCGAGAGTGCGTTCACGATCGTTTTGATCCACGGCAGAAAGAGAATGTGTGGTCTGGAACGCGCTTATTCCACTATACTGGAAGGCGCTTCTTCTTCATGGTCATCAGGCGTCATCTTTATCACGTGGAGTGGGTACATTCCACTATACCTACCTACCTACCTACCTACTACTACTACTACTACTACATACTACAGAGGAGGGACAGACCCACACCCTAAGGAGCTTCGCCCCTAAAACAGCGCTAAAAAAGACGGGACAAGAGAAGGTGCGGGAATACGGCGCTGACTAACAACCAAATGTGTTTATTCCTTCGGTCAGCACCTATATACTGCACCACTATTACCACTATCCAATCACAATCACAAACAGATTTGGTCGTGTCTTTTCTTGTCCCGCCTTTTTTAGCGCTGTTTTTCACTCGTAATCATGAACCAACCAGCCCAAATGCGTACCCTACTGCAAGCTGACATAATCGTCGAACTTGAATCATTTCAGAATCATGCAACTAGAGTAATCGATTCTTCATATTCATGCAACATAAGCGTTTCTCTCTTAAAGGAGTACTGAAACGATTTTGAGACATCGCGAAAGGGGGCATTTTTCATTTCCTTGATATGTAGTATTAACGCTCTCTACGCGCCAGATTCAGACAACACATAAAATATTTTAGTCTGATTTTAAAGTTTTCTTCACTGAGCATCAGCAAGCAAGCCCCCACTGCAATGAACATTATCCCGACGAGTGAAGACAATTCCACTGAGTTTGCGAATTCTGCGTTCTGCATGCAGTGAAAATGACAAAATCACTGTCGGGGTCAGTGGACGACAGTCCTCCCATTGTAGTTTACGCGCACCACGAGCAGATGACAGATCTGCCGCTAGTACGTCGCCAGTTGCTGTCACCCCATGACGTCACACTGCCATGAAACGTCACCGGGAAGCCCCCCTCTCGATATCGAAACGGAAAGGGTTTTTCTAAGGTAGCGGTATTAAAATATATTCTATGCGTTCCTAGGTACTGCATTACTCTCTTTAGGGTTCTCGACACCAGTGTTTTCACTTAGAGCAACAATCTGAAAATATTTAGAATTCATGTCAGTACTCCTTTAAAGGCAGAATCTAACTATTGTCATCGCTTCCTTTTCGTCGTCGTATTTACTCGTTCTCTCTTTATCGCGAATTATTTTGCAGTAAGCCCGCTAAACCGCCCACCTTATATCACGCCGTTATTTCCGTCGTCACATCGCACCAGTCATCAAGTGCAAAATACCTGTCCTCGAACAAGAAGCGTAACATTTCAAGCCTAATTTTTCCCTCGTGCTGCCAGTAAATGCAATGGCCTGCCCCACGATTCTGCTGGGATAAGGTCACTCCGGAATTTCTGGAGAATGTGCAAACTTGTGTACCACCGTTAACACCGGCTTTTATTATTGAAATGGGAATTATATGAACACTTTTGACAGGTTTTTGCTGTCGACGCCGCCATCATGTTCCGTGTAAGGCAGGGGCCGGACACTTCGACTAGTTTCGGTATTCGAAATAAGGCGTCCGCCATTGTTTTGGTAGGAAGCAAAAATTCAGCAACTTTTGCATGTGTGGCCTTTTCTTTCCAACCTACGCATCAATAAAGTAAAGTTATGCAATTATGTGTAGAAATAAAATGTGTTGTTGGCTATTTTCTTTTTTTTTAATACCCTATATATTTATCCAGTCGCTGCATTCATTGCGCCGACAGGCGGCGCTTTCGCTATGCTTTCGCTCTTATCTCTTCTGCTGCCATTCCGCTCGTCTGCTCCTGCCGTTTTCCCTGTGCACGTGTGAAATTTTTGAGAATGGCTTGAAGGTAAAATTTTCGGTGTTTGTGAGTGCGAACGCGCTGAAAATGTCGATGAAAGCAGGAAAAGGACACAAGGCGTGCTGCGCTGCTTTGTGGTGCAACAACTCGGGAAGAAACAGCCCAACGAAATTTTTCCGCTTCCCAGCGGACGACAGGTAAGCACATGCACTTTTTGCTCGGCACGAAGAAGCAAGCGCTATCCTTATCAAAACAGCTACAGGGTGAACCGAAAAATGTGTGTTGCTGCTTTACAGTGAACCTCTTTTTTTTTCTTGGCACTGTGCATTTGAAAGTAAAGTTGTAAGCATGTAGAGCTACTTGTGGGCAGTTTCTCGTGAGCCGATTGATGCCAGCTGGCGCGCAGACGGGAAATTTCGCTTCAGTATCGGTTTTGTTAGCGGTATCTCGTAACACTTTTTTTCTTCGAGAAGAAATCTTGCAAGGTATGTTTGCCGAATGTGCTTCTTCGACGAACTGGTTCGGCTTTAGAGCATTCCGACGACCAGCTGCTTGTAGTGACGGTACCACATTTCAATGTTTAAGAAAGAACCCCCCAAATTTATTTACGCAGCAGTGACTGCTTGCATTCCGTGTTACGAGAAGTTCGTGTTATCTGCGCTAAGGCCGAGCTGCGCTTCGCTTTTGAACCTGTGAAACATTGTTGTCGCCCTTTTTCGCACTCTCTATATTTGTGTCGCTTTTACATGTTGTTTATTGATATCCATGCTGTTATTTGTTTCATTTTCTAGGTGTGACGTATGGCGGAATTACACCAAAAGGGCAGATCTCGAGGTACTCACGGGGGAGCAAATGTACAACGGCTGCCGCCTCTGCTCGGACCACTTCGCCGAAAGTGCCTTCGCAAACCCTGCCAAAAGACGGCTCTTGTGGACGGCTGTTCCCACTGTTGCAGTGGAAGTGAAATCCCCGATCGACGAAGGTAATAAAAACAATTTATTAGCGGTTGCGAATATGTGCGCTTTTGTAGTTCGTTTTCGCGCACCTTATCGCCTGATGCATAATTGACGTTCCATATTTACGCATGAGTTCAAGGTGTGTCCTTTACATTGTATTTCATGCTACCACCTTAATGTACAATTGCCTTCCTTCGCTACCTACTTAAACGAGACTGATATCTACCCTATCTTCAAGGAACCTCCCTGGCAGAAGACACGGCTGCTGCGGCTCAAGACCAGCCTGGCCAAAAGAGCAGCGCCCAGATTGCAGGTATGCACAGGCCGGCTCGTTGATTTTGGGCATTAAGGAAGGGGTGCGTATTCTTGCTTTGTGCAGAACAAGTATACAGGGTACGGCGCAAAAGTGAACTGCACAAACCGCTTTTTTTCATGTCATCTGCTACGGCTTCGCGTGACGTTTCGCCGCGAAATTTGTTCCGCGTGCGCCAGGGAATTGCGTTCTTTTCGTTTTTTTTTCCTATTGGAATATCATGCGTGGTGAAGGGTGTTCCAAACTGCTCGTGTAGCTAACGATGCGAATATTTTCCAGCTTCCTGGCGCAGCGAAAGATGAGAATATTTTCTTTTCACAACGACAGAATTCACGCTCGTAAGAAGACGCAGCGCTCCTGGCCTTGCTGTAAACGATACATCGATCACCCGCTGTTGTCGCGTATCGGACATGATGTTGCACTTGGAAACATGAGGTCGCGGGATTAAATCGCGTTTCGATAAGGGCGAAGTTTGTGCACACCTCCGGTGGTCGAAATAGTTCGCAGTCGCTCATTACGGCATGTCTCACGCACGTATCGTGGTCCGTAAAACCGCACAATTCAATACGACAAAGCCAAGTCTTGCGTACGCGCTGCGATGATCTCTATAGGTTTGATTGGCGCTGTATAGTAGAAATTTTACTGGAGCACGTGTGCGCGCGTGCCGGTAAACAGCAGCTTTTAAATTGTTTGGACCTAATTACCTCTCGTGGGCAGTGTACAAAATGGTAAAGCGAAAGTAAATAGAAAAAAACCGCTGCAATACTACAATATTCTGAGCCAGCTAATGAGACAACATCAATGCTGAACATGTTACGTGAATGTACAACAGCAATACAACTCGGAGCAATGCTTAATGTCTCTTAGAGGAATATTTTTAGTAGAAGTCATGCAAAGATATACAATCGAAACTGACCCGCTTGAGTTGGAAAGCGCCATTTTACGGAAAACTTGCGGAGGCTATTTAAAACATGGCAACTTAAATGTCACTCATTTTTCCCTTTGTTTCCAGAAGGCGGCCCCACAAGAGCCAGCTCAGTCTCCACTGAATCACCGTCTCATATCGGTCATCTCATCTCGCTGTGCCACAAGCAAGTGTACCAGCAAAGTTGAAGGACTTTCACCGGTTTGTTAAGGCGTCTTCGAAAGTCAAATGACAAATTACCTTCAGTTAATTACTAAACTAATACTACAGCTCAGATTTGTCCTATGCTTCCAACATGACGCACAAAGCTGGGTTTAGGAGCTCTATAAAAGAAAGTATACTTTATATGATTCAGGCATATTAGACGAATGTCTTGAAAACCGGTCAGAATAGACCCGTTCTGAGCTATGTGCCCAGGCTGATTCATTAAATGCAGTCGATCTGAATTACTTTTGTGAACACTTCTCCATGTCCCGAAGGGGGCGCGTTCCGTAATACATTTGTGCATCACTCTGTCCTAGCTCAATTTCCAATGATGATTAACCATCGACACTTGCCTATACTGCATTTACTTCTTCTCGATGGAAAGCTCTGTCTGCAGGGTGACGTTTGTTGTTTGATGTTGTAGGATTGTGATACTCATGCCTAAACTGTGATAGAAAATATGTGCATTACAAATTGCGAGGAATAAGTGCAATATACTGGTGTAGAATTCTGTAATATAATGCCCTGTTAGCAGTGCTACAGCTTTGAACAAGGTTTTACGCGTTGTATCGAGAAATAAAGTCAAGTGTTAAAATGTAAATAGAATTTGCTCAATATGTAACGGTGCATAAGCACAAGCTGAGTTATGTAGGAAATTCGCTTACTATAGAAGGTTGTTTCGACTAGCAACTTTCATAGAAAAAGAAAAAGGAGCTGGTAGTGCTGGGCTCAATGTGCTGGTCATCTGCACTGCATAATCAGTTCATTATTTACGAACGTATTACTATGAGCCGTCGTTTCTGGAGAATTGTATTGTGTACAGCCAATGAACGTTGTGACTCCAGCAGCTATATTTTGTATACGATGAATGTGTCAAGAATTCTCTTATGTTTGTGTAACCGATGCAGAATGCCATCATTTGTATTTACTGTGCGAGATGCACAGCTCTGTGCTATTGGGGCATGTATTGAGTTTTATTGTTTGCAATACGTTGCTAATAAAAACAGTGAATAAGCCACATTTTCCGACTACTCCTTTTTCTTGCTCAAACAGAATTGTCACACTTCAAGGCTTGCTGGCTCGCGCGCATTCAACTGAGAAATATTTCCAAACAAGTGTTTTGTGGACGTCCTGAGAGTCCGAGAAAATTAGCAACCGAAAGCTGCCGAAAACAATATATGCAGCAGCAACAAAATCTGAAAAAAAAAAATGCAAGCGGTGTCGTTTTCTGTTTGCGGCTCACAAAACAGTCGCGCGCTCGTCGAGAGCATAGCAGACAACAAGCAGCTCGGCGTTTCCTTCTCTCTCATCAACAAAAGCGTTGCCATAGCAACAGCAGCCATTTTTTTTATTGTTTTTTAGTTTCACAGTTTGGCCTACCAAACACCAGGGGAGAAATTGGCGCTAGTGGCGCAATTATCGAATACCTGGGGGGTATACTAGCTGACCTAGCCGTGTAAAGGTCCCTTCTACGATAACATTCTACCGCGCATCGTATCGTCTACGAGCGGGTAAAAGCACCTGACCGGGGGCGACGAGCGCGGCTGGAGCAGAGCTGAAACTACCCGGCCGTCTCCCTCACACGGACAGCGCATGCGACAAGATCACCCCGCATGCCATGCCTGCCGTCGATTGCTGCTCCAGCAGAGGAAACGCCCCTCTCCAAGCGAAGAGACTGTGCGAAAACAGCGTCTTTCCCTGGAAAGGCCGTATTCTCTTACACCAGCGTTTTGTAGAGTTTCGTGAGATCGGATGTAAAAGAGTTAGCTGCCATCCTTACTTTGTATAACATAACAATTTGTTGCTATCGCATTGATTGCTTCACCCTTGCCGTGAAACGTGTGTGTGTGTGTGTGTGTGTGTGTGTGTGTGTGTGTGTGTGTGTGTGTGTGTGTGTTGACATGTTAACCAACCCTTATGTGATGCCCCATATGAGTTTTTATGGTAATAAAATGGAATAAAATAAAATGACTTTTTCAAAATGTCCTTTATTCGAGCTCAAGGATTCCATTAGGCATTCGTGATAATTTTCATTTTGCGAGGCACGCATTTATTTATGCAGTCTTCCTCCTTTTTAAACCTGTTCTTTGTTTTGCTGGTATCCTTTAACCAGTTTATCCACATCTTCTTGCACTGCGCCGTACTTGAGTCGAAGTAATAGGAAGGAAACAGCTTAATGGTAGACTTGTCTGGCTTTTGCATGCACTGCGATCCTGCTGTAAGATAATTGCAGTGACGACAAGGTTGTCATAAAGCGGTAGTATTACCGGCCCTTCAAGTAATAGTACATAGCACGATGCTTTAACTATGTTGTCTTTCCGCTGTTATATTCAAACGACCATAGGAAACGACCATAGTACTTGGGCGATTGTGCTGTCTCGACAGGGCCGCGGCGATGGTGGTGGCTCAGCCACAAAAGCGATAACCGCTATGTCTGCTTATCGCTATCGTGAACCGGTGCGAGAGAACCATATCGTTCGTACGCTGAACGTCAGGGAGCACAGGAATCAACGCGCGCGTAGGCGCGCAAGTGGGTTTGTCACGTGGTATTTTTTGTATTTCGCGGGCATTTGTAGTTACCAGTAAAACACTCATAATTAAGACATATAAAGTTCGAAACTGTCAAATCAAACTTTTTGCAAACCTATCTACAACTTTCTCATTGGAATTTCCGGCCCATCTTCGTTGCTTCAAAAGGTAGGTAATTAAAGTTCCCTAATGAAGCAATTAATCAGAAGACTCACTCCAGGCAACAGTCAGCAACGTGAATTATTTCGTGTCGTCGTTGCGAGTGTCGGCATATTTTGAAACTATGGCTAAAGATAGCTTGGGCACCCTGTGTATATATATATATATATATATATATATATATATATATATATATATATATATATATATATATATATATATATATATATATATATATATATATATATATATATATATATATAATGGGAATCACGTGACATGATCAGCGCGAAATACGTGAGTCACTTTTAATTCACAAGCTCAACACGGTTTCTTTGTGGTTTAAACGAAAACGCGAGCAAGCTGGCTAGCGTACTTTCATGGTATACCATGCATACTTCCTTGCGAGTACAAACTTACCTTTCTTGGTTTCCACATTCATTCTCTCGGAAAAGTGTTGGTTCTTCCTTTTTTGTTTTTGTTCAGTTTTGTTAGCAAAGTGCGCTATTTTGCTACGTACGCCTTGCACGACGCTACTGAATCTGATATTTGCTTTGTCTCGCGGTATCTCACTGGCCAGTGAGGCGGTTTATTGTCGAGCACGATATCTTTGTTTTTGCCGTTGTTATTAGCATTGTTGTGTCCACCATGCGCCTATAACTTGCACTCGATGCGAACAGCTAATTGTGGTGCACTGCTCCACGGTGTAATTCTACCCGCCTATAAATAGTGCCTGTAACCTGTACCGCATTCATTCTGACGAAGGCTGGCCCACCAGCCGAAGCGTTAATAAAACCTCATTTCATACGTGCGTCCTTCTTTTTCAATCACACACATTTTGAGGTGCCCTGTTTAACCCCTTTCAGACGCCACCTATGAAGAACTGTCTGTAAATGTGTCAAATCGATACAACGTTATTTGAAGGCACTCAATATGCAATTGCAACAAAAATAATGTCTTTATATGCCAATTTATATGTGTTATAGTGAATAATTGTAATTAAGTTGTAATTAAATATCTGTTTATTCTGAAGTCATTCATGCTCTGTTTTGGCATAAATAGAATGAAATCTCGGTCTAGAAATATAGTGCAAATTCATTTTTTGGTTATGTCCATTTTGAGCATAGGAAAATTTTAGTTTTCACGTCGCTCGCAGAAAGCGGCCCGTTGAATGACTGGTCGAACGTGGTAGTGCCTTCAGAAAAGTGATCAAGTACAAAAGTACACTGCAAGTTGAAGTCAAATGAAGAAAAAATTATTAAGCATGGGGGTTTCGTTCATCCATAGGTCGAATATCTTGTTCTTTCATAGCCCTTAGTTGATACAAATAACAAAAATAGGTGCTGTACACAATTGTGTACATAGCGTCTCAAAGGGTTAAACCGACAAAGACTGTGAGCAATGCTCGGCGCAGATAGCGCCGGAGTGTTCGAGAAGCTTCACGTTCGTTATAGATCGTTCTGTTAACATTTCGCACAGCACCCGAACATTCGAGATTATTCCAGAGCTTGCGCGACGACTAGTGATAAGGCTAGAATGTTCGACGCGTGAGTTATAAAAGCCGGCGCGTTCCAACGATGTTCAGTTGATCGACGGCCGACGCTCTGTTCGCCGCTATCAGTGCAGTGTGTATTGCTGTAATCTGACTTTCTGTTTAGCGGCCACAAGTTCGGCCTAATAAACAGTTTCATTTTGGACCTACCGAGTTCTGCCTTCGTCGACGTCACGACCACGTGACAATATATATATATATATATATATATATATATATATATATATATATATATATATATATATATATATATATATATATATGATTGAAGAAAAGGATGCACGTACGAAATGTTTTATTAACGTTTCGGCTGGTGGACCAGCCTTCGTCAGAATCTTCTGACGAAGGCTGGTCCACCAGCCGAAACGTTAATAAAACATTTCGTACGTGCATCCTTTTCTTCAATCATATTCCGAGCCGGAACCATCGATCTTCAAACCCAAAATATATATATATATATATATATATATATATATATATAATGCTCGTTCGAACTTCGAAATTTTTTAGTTGCATTGTGGCACTCTTAGGAACTGAAGTAGAAGAAAACTGCAGTTTCCTTTCTGCTATGCCGCTCATTGTTCGCACTACCTTTCCCCCGGAGTGTATCCGCTTACCACTGCGGTAGCTAATAATTAGGAGTCGTTTACATGGAGTAGTTATAGCGTGTGAGCGAGTCTGTGCAACTCCTTAAATGACGTACAATGCTAAAGGCTCATTTTCAAAACTTCATGTTTTTTACGGATTATTCTAGTCTGAATTACCGGCTGCATTTTACAAAAGAGATGTGTAGAACGCAGACGGAATGAAATAAAATTCAAGGACGCTTTGTACATTCCAAAGTGTGTTCGGCGAAAAGCTTGTGGCCATTCGACTGACTATGTCATGTCTTTTTGTTTTGTCGGACGGACGGATGAACGGACACGAAATGACGGACGCACAGAGGGACACATGGACGGACGGACGGATGGACACACACACGGACGGACGGACACGGACGGACGGACGGACGGACAAGAATTGACGGATGGACGGACGGACAGAAACGGACGGATAGACGGACGGTTGGAGACGGACGGACGGTCGGACAGACGGACACACGGATGGACGGACGGACGGACGGACGGACGGATGGATGAACGGACGAATGGACGGATGGACACGGACGGACTGATGGACGACGGTCGGACGGATGGCCGGACGGACGTGATCATGAGACATTAAAGGCTGTCGTCTTAAAAGCTACGAAACTTTAACGAGAAGTCTTGAAGAAGCAGACGTGCACCTTGGGTGTTGTGATGCAAATTCTTTTGGTTCGTAACGGCTCTCTATGGCTGAGCCACAGAGTCTTATTACGAGCGAAGCTCCTTAGGCCGGCACCCCGCCGTCGCCATTGAAGCTCCCTGGCATGGTTGAAGCTCCCTGGCACGTGCCAGCTATGGCGCGTCTCCCGATCACGCCGGAGGATAAATGAGCTTTATGAGCGCTGGAACGCGGATGGCGTCTGCACGATGCGCAAAGCGCGAGAATACGAAAGCATGCGAAACGAACGCAGATTAGTCTCCCCTCTCTCTCTTTCGTCTACTCTGCCCTCTCCCTTCAAACTGGTCAACTCGCGAAGCGCTTCACCCTGTCGTCCGCCCAGTGGTTGGTCCGTTGCCTGGACAATGAAACACCGCGTGCGACCCATTTCTAAGGAGCTTCGCTCATCGGTTGTATTCGTACCCGGAACAACTGCTAGCTTTGACAAAGCCGTTGGTTTAACAAACCAACACACGAAACATTTAATCAAGAATTAAAGTGAAAACTCTATATGTACACGAAATTACACTTAGTAAAGAGTTCACTGCACACGGTAAACCACTCTTAATTACAACCAAAACGTAAACTCAATGACCTAAACTAGATAGTCTAGCTCTAACGTGGCTGAGCGGCCGAGCGGAGAAGACCCCGAGTTCAGTCTGACCAACACACGGATTCTACACTGGTCGAGTTAACGTGAGCTGGCTGGCGACTATGATAGAGCGGCGGCTGGTGGGCGAGACGTTGAGATGCCAGGGGCAGACGGGGACACGGACGGACGGACGGACGTACGGACGGACGGGCACTGACGTACGGATGGACACGGACGAACGGACGGACACGGGTGGATGGACGGACAGATGGACACGGACGGACGGACGGACAGACATGGATGGACGGACGGACAGACACGGACGGACGGACGGACGCCGGACGGACGTGAGCATGAGACATTAAAGTGATGGACACTTTGTAAATTCCAAAGTGTGTTCGGCGAACGCCACTGCCCATTGAGACGGGGTCCGTCAGGAGTGGAACGCGGTGCGCGCGTCTCCCTTCTTGTATGATTGGACACGCTGGTCACAGCAACGCTAAGCAGGCAAAGCGCGAGCGCCGACGCGAGGCGTGACAGACTCGACCGGAGTCCTTTGGCGCGCCCCGGCGGCCACCTGGCACCATGCCAGAGCACAGACGGACGGACGGATGGGAGCATGAGACATTAAAGGCTTTCGCCTTAATATGCATAAGCCGGCTTTCAAATTCGCATTACGGCAATGATACCTGCTATATTGCACAGATAATTCGGGATCCTCCATGTTTTTCTGGACACATGGGGAATTCACGGTCATGCACAGAGCAGCCAGACACAGTACCTCCACGGGTAGTTGTGGGCGCGCGCGTTTCCCATTGAAACGCTATAAAGACCTTGAACTATGTATGTTCGGAACATCGGATGTGACTCTTAGGGTTCTGTGACTCCGGATGCCCGGGAGTGGCGACTGTAGCCCGCATCCGCACTGTTCGCGCCGAAGTGTCTTTTCGAGTGTGAAAAGGAACTGTAGAGAAAATGTGTAATGATTTCTTGCGCAGGTGGCTGTTTTTGTGAGCGGTGCATGGGAGCGCGATAAAGTTTTCATAGTTGGGAAATCGGGGATTGGGGGGTGGGGAGCTTGTTTGGCTGAAGCAGGAAAAGCGCCCTCTCCTCCCCCTTGCTACGCCCCTGCACACATAGGTTCCCTGTCACGAAATCACGTGTACTTTCGGCAACCACACATAACATATAAATATTCCTTTACTTATTCAATAACTGAAAAAAATCAAGTCCCGTGTGCATTACTTTCTTCGGCAGGGGCATGTAGGGTGAGCGGCAGAGAACAAGTAATAACATTATAAAAAATGAGACCTCTATTCCCGTGTCTTTTTGATATACTAGTATAAATAAATAACGGTTTCACAATATTTGTCACAATCGACGCAGTTTGGGGAACGTAAACAGTGAAAATCAATGACAGAGCTCCCGCACATGTTCTTCTGAAGACGAGGGGGCAGGGGGAGGAGTAGGAAGGGGCGAGGAGCGAAGGGTGAGTGTGAATGTTCGTTTTATTAGGCAGACCTCAGCGGTGGTTAAAGCGTTCGCATCGGGTGTGGGAATTGATTCTAGTGCTCCAATCGAACCACCAACTTCGATTCCCAGTGCGCCGGGCAACCACCGGTATTTCTAATTGGGGGAAGAGGCACCCCGACCTGCAGCGTGTGGTGTCATACAACGTTTATAGAACCTGTTCAGTTTGAAAACTCGGCGGTGTTGCGCGGCGCCGCCGCAGCGGTGGCTGGAAGTGGCGCTGTTGTCGCAACAGGCTTCAGCCAGTCCATCAACGTGCGCCGGATCGAGTGTGTGTTTGGCTGCGGTTGCGCTGTATCCGCGTGTTGTAGTACGCTCACTGAAGAGATTTTGCGTGCTGTTGTGCTCGATGTAGCGTGGATGTTCGTTCGTCTGCAATGCCCACTTGTTGTGTGTCTGTATGCACAAGCGGCTATAGGACTTCCGAGAAACTTCTGGGCTCCACGTGATTCAGCTCTCTGTGTAGCGTAAGATCGCGCTATTCCCCGCCTTGACGAAAGGCTGTCGGACAAATTGCGAGTTTGCGATGTGCATTCTCATGCGGAGGACATCTTGAAAACGTAAAGGCAAGTTGTCGACGGGAAAAAAGTCGAATACACTTGCGATAATGAAGTGGAGTCTTCTGCTGGGAAGTGTGCCGAAAGTTCTTCCTATATCCTCCCCGTCGTATCTTGCGAAGCCGCAAAAAAAAAAAAGAAAAAAAAGAAAAAACAAGATTCCAGATCGAGGGAGAACGGTAGAAAAAAAAAATGTTGTTTGAAGCATGTTAAAACACCCTGCGAGTCTGAAAACTGTGCGGATAACCCAGACTTCACTTCGGCAGCCTGTGCGCTCCGTTTGAGTGGTAGTGAACGTGTTCGTATGGCGTCTGCGAGTTGGGGCAGCATTGACAGGTATAATGAAAACGGTAGTTTTGTGGCCTTTTAAGCTATAAACGGTCAAGAGCGCACACTAGTCATTGAAAAATGCGTCATCGTCACTGAAGATATGTCAGTGAGCGTTAGTGTGCATGGGCATGTTGCAAAGACATTTAGATATCGCACTATCACAACGCTTTCATACCTGACAGAACTGCTCGCGCGTGTTGCCCAGGCTTCGTGTGCCCAGGCTTCGTAAGAGTATGCGCAAGGCGCTACTATATGAAGGAAGAAGCAGCTGCTGTGAAGTATTAACCTAGAGTATCAGCTGCATACTCTGTTCGAAGCTGAACCTTGCGAGCTCTAATGGCTCCTTTCCGCAACTTGCGCAG
>JALIZH010031739.1:0-25727 GCA_030522465.1 Rhipicephalus appendiculatus
TGTTGCTGACTTGCTCAGATGTTCCACATTCGCGAAAACCTGGTGGAGTGCGCATTCATTCCTGCTCACCCTCGCTCGCACCAACGGAATTGTAAGAGGTGTCGATTCTAGTCTAACTCCACAGCCAACACTAGAGAAATTATCGGCAGCTGGCGTTATTGCAGTTTACCGCTGTAATAGAGCAGTCGACAATACCAGGGTGCCTACTGAGTCAGTTATTGCCACTTTTGCGGGTACTACATGCCCCTCAGAGACAGGTATGGCCACTGGTATTCAGGAAGTAGACCAGCTAGCACCACGTCCACTTCAGTGTCATAATTGCTGGCGATTTGGTCACAGTGTAGGCGGTTGTAAATCGGGCCAACGCTGCTGCAAATAATGGGGGGAAGAACATGCCCAAAACGTCTGTACTTCACAAGATGAGCGATGTTGCCTGTGTGGCGGAGATCACGTCGCTGATTATCCCAACTGTTCAGCTCGCGCCCAAAAGTGCACATTCTTGAAATCATTGATAAACGGCGATGTTCTAGGAGAGAAGCCACAATCACTGTGAAAGAAAGGCCATTTGGATATGCAGGAGTTGCTGCTATAAACATTAAATGCAATTCCAGAACAGTCTCTCACTTCGATTATTGAAGCAGCTGTGCAGAAGGCAGTAGCGAAGGCAATGAACCAGCTATTGGCGAACCTGGGAGACAGCATTTCACAGGCTATTTCGGAAAAAATGAATACCGCCATGCAAGCTGCTGTTCAGTGTTCTGCAACATCCTAGAATATAAAACCTGTACAGCGTACCGGCAGCGCGGAAAGAAAACAGATGCCTAACTCTGAGTGCGATGTTGCGTCAATGAGCTCATGTTCTACTCCCTCTGTCTCTGAAAACCAGCCCATCCACGATTTGGAAATGACAGATGCAGATCATATTGCTAGAGCTCAAAAGAGAGCAATGCCGTCTGCTAACGAGGACTCGTCCTCTCTTCCTCAATCGAAATCGAAGAAAAGTCAGCCAAAATCTCTACTGAAAGAAAGTATTTTAGAGAAAGCAATTTCGACCGCTGCCCTTTCTTCACCATAGGGTCGTTGAAAGTTCTTCAGTGGAACTGCCGCTCCATTTTATCAGCTTCTGTAGACCTATTTTGTCTTGTAAATCAACTTAATCCGGATATAATTTTATTACAAGAAACTTGGTCAACTAATGAAAAAAAGTTTTCATTTGAAGTGCTACAGGTGCTTTCGATTAGACCGACCTACTAGAGGTGGAGGTCTAATCACGTTCATTTCGAGTAAAATATGTCATAAGGCGAAAATTATTTTTCAAGCTATGGATCCAGACTGTGAAATCTTGACCGTAGAGCTGGTCCTTCCCGGGTGTTTTCCGATATATATTATAAACACATATTTTCCTTACGGTGTTCAGTGTACTAGCTCTTGACAGGGCATTAAATGTTTGTGGGCGGATATATTGATTTCTGGGGACTTTAAGTCGCATCATATTTCTTGGTGTTTAAAGACAGATTCTTGCGGTAACCGGCTGTGGAACTGGTCATTAGATAAAAAACTTCTCTTGCAAAAACACTGGATCTTGTACATTCGTGAGAGGGGCTAAACTGCACTACAATCGATCTAACGTTCACTAGTAGTAGTCTCTCTGTATCTTCGTGGTCGACTGTTGATAGTGCCACCAATAGTGATCATCTGCCAGTAACTTATGAACTTACCCTTCCAGTGACATTCGCTGCTGAACAAACCAATACTTTTATTGACTACAGCACATTCAAGAATTGCTTGATGTCTGCCATTTCTTCGCTATCCGATGATTCGGATGAACAAAAATCAAGGAAAATTTGTAGCGCTCTAGAAACCTCTAGAAAAAAAGTCGGAATTTATTGTTCAATCAAAGAAAAAAAATAATTTGTTCAACCCTTGGTGGAACGCGGAGTGTTCACGCGATTATAAAAAGAAGAAAAGCAGCCTGGAAAAGCTTATTACATAACCAGTGTCCGAAAAAATTGGAGTGACTATAAATTCTACCGAACCATATTCAAACACACAGTATCTAAAGCAAAAGATGACTACGACACTAAGCATTATGATTTCCTATCCAAAGACAAAAAATAAAAGTGCGCTTTTCAAATTTCTCCGTAGCAGAAAAATTCTTCATAGTCCAAACATAGATTCTTTGGTGTACACTGACGAAGAAATAAAACAAATGCTAAAAGATATAGCGAATGGTTTAGAAAAACAGATTTTCATCTCTCCTGTCACCATACACTAAATGCGAAATACCGAGTGATGACTTCAGTGAGATAATAATGATTGAGCTAGCCTCCGCTATGCAAGGACTTCCGAATTCCGCTCCAGGTGGTGACGGAATAACTACAAAAATGTTAAAAAATCCTTTTCAAGGAAGCCCCTGATATTTTATTAGCGATAGTTAACCATTCTATCAAATGCTCATGGATTCCTTCCAGTTGGAAAATTGCTAAAATAATTCCAGTTCTTAAAAAAACACCTGCGCAGGATACTCCCTGGACAATATTAGACCAATTGCGCTAACTTCTAACTGGTTAAATTAATAGAAAGAATACTTTATGCCCGTCTTATTAAATTGGTAGAAGATAAAGACGTTCTCAGCCCCTTCCAAATTGGATTTAGACCTGGATGTTCTATTTGGCATGCACATGTGGACTTGGAGAGCAGAATCAAATTAGCGCGCCGTCGCCGACAAATAGCAGCCCTGGTCACATTGAATATTTCAAAAGCTTATGATAGTGTAAAGTATAAAACATTATTGGATCAATTAAAATTTCATGACATCCCTAATTACTTGGTGAGATGGTTTAGTGAGTTTCTAACTGAAAGGAAGTTTTATTGATCACTAAAAGGTCATGTATCAAATATACGTTCCCAGTCACGAGGAGTTCCTCAAGGTGCAGTCACCTCGCCTCTTCTTTTAATATAGTGCTAAGTACCATTCCAAGTCATGATGATGTATACACATACGTATATGCAGATGATATAGCATTTTTCGCTTCAGACGCTGATATACATTCGCATACACTCGCTTACAAACGCACATGTGCGCCATTGAAAATTGGTTACGTACGATCCATTTATGTCTTAATGTTTCAAAGAGTGCAATTATAGTTTTCCCTTTTGATTACCCAGTTACTATAAGTCTGACTTGCAACCTGCAGACTATACCACAAGTGGACTCGTTAAAATATCTAGGAATAATTTATGATAACCACCTCCTATGGCATACACACATTGAATACATAACTAAGAAAGGAGTACGAGCGCTAGGAGTCCTACGAAGGCTATGCAACAGTCGATCGGGGATGCGGAGAGACACACTAATTATGATATACAAAATGTACGTACGCCCTGTATTAGAATTCGGATGTGTTTTATATTCAGGTGCACCGGCTTACAAATTGCGTCCGCTTGTACTCCTGGAAAGGGAGGCCTTAAGGTTATGCCTTGGATTACCGAAATTTGTTCTATACTTAGAGGAAAGGTTGCCCTTGCTTTTCTGCAGGTTTAGGATACTTACGGTACAAACATTTCTTAACATTTATGAGTATCCTATAAAACTAAAAGTTATTTTCATGTATCAGCCAGAGTTATTTTCCCTATCTTATTGGCCTCGGTTTCAAACGCCACAGGTGGGCTACGTACAAGCACTTGTTGGACCATTAGATGTTAAACTGAGCGAAGTTCCTTCCATTGGCAATGAAAGACAGAACCTTGAAATCATTTTTGACGATATATATCCGAATCATGCAAAAAGTCTGCCTTACCAGATATTAGACGGTCTTCTGCAAAGGCATTTGGAGGAGATAAATACAACAAATGTCATAGCTACAGACGCCTCACTATCGGAAGAAAAATCTGGCATTGGCATTTTCTCCGAAACCCTCAATTAGTCATTCTCATTAAGACTTCCCTGATTTCTTATCAGTATTTTCGGCGGAATTTCTAGCGATGATTATGACTTTAAGAAAGCTCAGCCCATCAAAGTCAAGTGTAGCCATAATTACAGACTCGTTATCTTTGTGCTCAGCACTCGCTGCTAATAGTGATTCTCGATTATCACGTACTTTTCGTTTTTTGGTTCCCACCCATGTAACTTCAATCAGATTAATCTGGGTACCGGGCCACAAAGGGATAAAAATGAACGAAATGGCGGACACTGGCGAAAGCCGCCCTCAGTGGCCCGATACTTTCAATTATTCCCACATCAGCACTCATAATTCGTGACAGATTTAGAAGGCATGCCATAATTCAAGACTCTGGTAAAACATTAGTGACTTATCTAAACGAATATCGACACCTCTTGTTCCCTTTGGCGTAGAAATTTCTGGTCAACTCGAAAAGAGGAAGTCATTTTTACAAAATTACGCTGTCGAGTTCCAAAATTAAACTTCTATATGCATAGAGCTGGTCTGGCTCCTTCCCCCCTTTGCTCGTTTTGTAGCAAGGAGGAAACAGTCGAGCATTATTTTTTATCATGCAACCGCTACAACTTGCTGAGGGAAAAACATTCTCAAAGTCGCTTTTAATTGAATTAGATTGGATTTCATCACCTCTAATATTCTTTCCTTGAGAGCCTCCTCATTACGTCATTGTCACCGGGATCTCTGTTCTGCTGTAGAGAAATTTTTAATTCAATCAGGGCGGTTTTGACATATAATCACTAAATTAGCGTCATTCCTTCGTTCTCATTCTATAAATCTACAGTAATATCATACATATCTGATCACTTCTGTCTTTAAATATTCGTTTCTTGGCCAATCCCCCCAAAGTGGGTGTGAGCCATACACATAGGCTATCATCATCATCATCATCAGCTTGCCCGACGAACGGGTGCTGTGTCTGGTCTCTTATTTCCTTACAATATATATATATATATATATATATATATATATATATATATATATATATATATATATATATATATATATATATATCTATATATATATATATACACTCATTATTAAAACTAAAAATAGCCTGTCCGCATGTATAGTCGTGTGTTTTCCTCAGGCTGTCATACTTTTAGAAACCAGAGGCAAATATCCGTCTCGCTCTTTCTTGTTGTCTCCTGAAGAAAATAGCTTAGTTATTTAAATTTCGTCCGCAACATTTCCTCCCTTTTTATTTCCTTGTTGTTATGCTATAATTGTCATGCATGTCAAGCCTCTGGTTTCCATTTTACAGCCTTTGAAAGTGTTGTAGGTACTTTTTTAGTCTGGATTTAAAATTCGCGCCAAATTTAAGAGGCGCGACGTGGCTCCCCCTGATATCACCTATATTCCGCGATCCTACACTCTACCACCAAGCAGTGTTGCGGAATGTTCGCCTCCATTCCATTCCAATTCCATTCCGGGGAATTAGAACTTCCCGCAATTCCATTCCTTTCAATTCCTCGGAATGAAAAAAACTTGGCCCAATCCCACTCCGGGAATGGCCGGGCAGTTCAATTCCATTCCTGTAATTCCTCAACGTAGAAAACGCATCTTGATAGTTTTATCGAGTTAAAAATGAACGCCCCATAAAGCTGATGTCAGCAGATGCATTAAGCACTGCAAAGGTACTCAAAACACGTTACCAATTAAGGTCGAGGGACAGTAGCTTAGTGACATAGGTAGCGGGCAGTTCTCCCGCTACCTACAGTATTTGCATGGTCAGCATGTTTGAACGAATGGTGACGTTTTAATATTGAGTAAGCTTAAATGTGTTAATGCTAAAATGACGACATAGGGTAGTTTTATGCTGACAAAAGTAGTAGTGTTCAAGAAGACTAAGCAGTTTTGCCACGCGTCTACAGCGGTCGTGAATATGGAGAAACTAAGATTTGGTTAATGGGGAACAAAACCTTGTATATCTACCTTCCTTCCCCCCTTACACCTTGTGAAAAAAATCACTTGGTCTAAGGGGGGTATGCCACCGCCGTAGTTCCGCACGACGGATACCGACGGCATAGAACCGCGGTTACGCGAAGAATAGAGACAAACTTAGGAGAAATACAGTCTATATAAGGACATAATTGTAGTAGGCGCGTTGCTTATAAATGTACCGTGCTTGTAATCAGCGAAGCCATTTTAAAAATACTGCTTTATTGTTAAGTTCGAGGCTCTGACTTACTAATATTTGAAGTTTGAAAAACAGCGCGTAGACGAAAACGCGCTCTATTTTCGGGAAAAAGACGTAATTCCATTCTCATTCCATTCCATGCAAAAGGCGCTCAATTCCATTCCCATTCCATTCCTCCAAGCGTTGTCCCCACTCCATTTCCATTCCATTCCGGGGTCGCGAAAATGTGGAATGATTCCGGAGTCATTCCAATTCCGGAGTGGCAACTCCGCAGCACTGCCACCAACCTTTCAAATGGCTGCATTCGTGTACAGCGGAGAAAAGTAAGGGACTTGCTGAGTGAGCTTGAACAAGCTTGGGTATTTTTTTCTTTGTTTCGTGTTTTTGTGGGGGAGGGGGGGTCCTGCCTCTTCTGCTCCCGAGCGTGTTCCCCGCGATAATGAAGTGGAATGGGAGGCTCATGCAGGTGTGCGACCGAACCACAAAGCCGCGTTTCCCCTGTCTTTAGCTAGTGCTTGTCCATAGCTAATCGTCCTATTCGGTGCTCACAGGAATTTACTGCTGCTGCGGGGTACAGCGGCGGCTTCTGAAGCAGACTAGCCAAGGGACTCGTGTACTTTCACTCAGTTCTGTCGGTCAGGAATACGCAGACGCGCGACATCCCGGCTGTTGAGAACCTTCATAGGAAAGCAGGCAAATGTGGATTTTAGGATGTAATAGCGCGATCGGCTACCGCGAACTGGTTCTTCAAGGCGCCAAATACGCATGCGTAGATCAGATGAAGCTTTGGTCTTTGGAAAGAAACGATTTTTTTGATGTTGAGCGGCCACTGTCAAGTGTATGACTCTACACGTGCCCTTCACAACGTGGCAACTCGGGGTGATGGTGCTGGTTCATTCCCCGCCAACTGACCCGGTCCTCACGCTCGACCACCTTAGATGTAATTTTTAAACAGTACCCTCGATCAACATTATCCTCGCTTTTTTTTGTTGTCAAACATGCTGTATATATATACAGCATGTTTGACATGCTGTGTGTATATATATATATATATATATATATATATATATATATATATATATATATATATATATATATATATATATATATATATATATATATATATATATATATATATATATATATATATTCCACGCATTGCTACTAATCTTTTTTGTGCCACCGAACAACATTAGGTTTTCGTACACGCAGAGCTTAAATCAATTTATTTTCTTCAATTATAAAACAAGGGGAGAAACGCACAAGCCTCGCGGATCTTTCAACTTCATTTGAAATCTCATGTACTCAAAGCAGCAATTTTATCTATTCACCTGAATGTGTAAATGCAAAAAATCTGATGAAAGTTTCAGAGACAAAACAACGTAAGCAGTGCAGGAAAAAAAACATTTTTTTTTATAACAGTTGCTTTTTACGGCATAGTGTATTCGGAATAGTGGCGAGATGATCCTGTGTTAAAAAAAATCCACGCATCTCCACGAAGTGAATGATGGCGAGTGGGCGAAGCTAGGTCTAAGGTCCTTAATGTCTACGTTGAGGTCGGCGACAAGTATTGGCCTCGAGAGGGCCACCACTGGAAACGCCGGCGCCACCGTCGGCGTGACGTGCTTGGCAGGATCACGCGGTCTCAGCGGCCGCGTCGGTTGCTTGTGGAGCGCTGCCGCGTGCTTTGTAAACGAGTTGCAAGCCCCACCTGCGATGCGGTGTGTTCGAATGCGGATGTTTTCAAGGATTTTGAACACAACTGAACCCACTGTGATAGGAGTGGCTGCACCCGAAAGCGATGAACATGCTGCCGCAGTGCCGGAGGTACGCAACAGAGTCCGGTGTAAGCCTGCACGGTGCACCGGTGCCTGTGGGATAAGAAACTGCGCCAAGAGTGGGTTTTAGCGCTAAGAACCGGCAAGCAGCCATCGGTACGAGTCGTGTGCACAACAAACACGTCCGCGACGACGACCTTCGCTACTGCGTCGGAGCTGTGATGTTGAGTAGCAGAAAGCGCTCTCTGAGACGATCGTTCGCGCGCGCTTCCCGTAGGCTAACGGTGCTTATCTCCCCGTAGGATGGAAAATGCCCTGCCTTTTACCTCGTGCGATACCATTTCAGTACGTTCCCGTGCAACCTCTTGATCGTCGGCCCTGTTCTCAGCGTCTACAATATGGGCTGCAGATACATGAGTCATTGCTTAGCTACGTTAGACTTGAAAAAAAAAAAATCACAGCGTTCCTTATGCATTCCTTTAATATGACCGGAAGGCGAAAGTCACCTTCTTATACTTCTTGTCAGTCGAAGCACTGATTTTCCCCGCCCCACTCCAAAAACTTTCTGCACCTAACGTGGCTTTGCACTGCCTCCGTGATCGGCGAGTCGATCACGGAGGCTGTGCAAAGCGATTATGTCGTGTGAACACGTCATCATGTGACATCACGTTATAAGGCTTCATGACGACGTCAGAACGACGTTACAAATTTCGGCATTCTGTGAAGTCATGATGACGTGATATGGTGACGTGATCACGTAATGGTATTTTATTTGCATTACTCGTGCTGACGCCGCCGACGCGGGACGCCGACGGTCAATCTTCCCATTTGATGAGGTACCGAAGGCTTTCGCCTTCATACGCTATGCACAGCGTTTGCTGTCGCATAGCGAGCGAGCCAAATGCTGCGGCTGATGTGTGCTGCATTTATGGTGGTAATAACAATATTTCTGTCAATTTTGCATTGTCACGACGCAAACACTACGTGCTCAAACGCCCTAATTTATTTGTGCCACTCTCAAACTCAAGGTTTGCCTCTCGAACCCCATGCATTTTCTTGGAGCCTTACTTGTGTGGAAAAGATGCTGAGTTGTTCGGACACGACATACTGACATAATCACTGGGCAACTCACCAAATAATGCTGGCCATTATAATTTTGCATTTCAATCTTTACGAGTTGTTGTTCCCTACTTTGCGGCTGCAGGTTTGCTGCAATAATTTCTCTTTCTTTCACCGCTTATTGAAGTTCACATGGGTTCACAGCCGACGTTTGCAGAACAAGTCCGGCGAGCGTATCTTCTTTCGTTTCTTTGGCGTCCAGCAATATTGAAGTGGTGAAGCTTTGCTCTATGAATTTGTCGAGAGCGGCAAGTTCAGTGGAATGCACGATAATTAGGGAGCATATTAAAAAAAGCCATTGCATTTTCTCATGCTTTGTGTGGCAACCAAACGAAACGAACACTCTGAAATAACGGAAGCAGAGGCAATTGCTCGCTTAGAAGACCGATTAATAAGCAGTGCGAGGCAACATCTCAAATGACATTGAAACATACGTTAATTTTGACCGAAAAAAAAAGAAACGTTGAATCGTCGGCACGGGACATCACAAGTTGCCATATAGGCGCGCTGAAGTCGTAGTTGTAACAAAATTTCTTTTGAACTGCTCTGATAGCCTCCCCCAACAAAATGTTCATATTTTGCGGCCTAAAGTTCACGACACAGCGCCAAAACGCGCTCCTAGCGAAAGCGAAACCATCAGTGCGAACGTATACATGCAGACGCTCATACATGCAAAACTCCGTAGGTCGCCGCGAACCTGTGCGATCACCGGCTTGAGGCTTCTTTCTGGTCCGCCTCGGTGGATCAGTGGCTAGGGTGCTCGGCTGCTGACCCGAAGGTCGCGGGTTCGATCCCGGCCGCGGCGGTCGCATTTCGATGGAGGCGAAATGGTAGAGGCCCGTGTACTGTGCGATGTCAGTGCACGTTAAAGAACACCAGATGGTCAAAATTTCCGGAGCCCTCCACTACGGCGTCTCTCATAATCATATCGTGGTTTTGGGACGTTAAACCCCACATATTATTATTATTATTAGGCTTCTTTCTGTTATGCTACATTTAGTTATACATTCAGTCTACTTTAACAACATATTTCACATAGTTTGCGCTCCGCTGCTGACCAAATTTCACGCAAGAAGCCGGTTCAGGAGTCTCCATCGCGGTGACCGCGTGAAGCGGGCGCTCCGTTTTCTGCAAAGAGACAGCGACTGTAAACTACGTTGTGCTTTCTGTTCGTCGAAAATTATTATTTTAACAGTGAAGAACGTATTTCGCTTCAAAAGTATGCACAGAAATGTCCTGGAGCACTTCCGCGAGGTGTTTTGTAGAGCGCCGACAGCAAATCCTATGGGGAGCGCCCGGCAGTATCCTGCCTAGCACGCAATCGAGGCGCGTCCGATAGAGGGCGACTCCGTAACTCCTCGCGGCCAATAAAGAACGCACGGACGGACGGACAGCCGGACGGCGCAGGCGATTTTTTCACAGCTGTGTAGCAGGTGTTGTGATACGAGTGTGGACGCCGGTACATTGTCGGACGAGGCTAGCCCCTAAGGAGCTTCGCCCTTAATATGATAAATCTAGTACGTTGTAAATACTATTCAATGACATATCATTGATGATGTTCAATGAAAACGCAAATATTACGCCTTACGCCGTTGTTGCTGTGCCCGCTTTTTCACTGCAGTGTACGCTGGGGCTTTCGGGTAAGCCCACTCTCGTGCAGTGTTCTATCACGAAGTCAAAGAACGAAGCGAGAAAGATGCGCTGTGATCGGTGGCGGGGGAGAAACTTCTATTACTTCTATGCACAGTGGAAAGTTTATTCAAACTGTCACCTCGGTGCGCCTGTGCTACCTGAGCGTCGTATCTTTCCCAAACCGGCTGCTGAAAACGTCCGATAGCCACTCACAATAAGCAGCAGACAACGATGAAGACAGGGTCATTACCCATTGTTTGGGTTACTACGGGAGCGGTGCCGCGAAACGGAGATGCTGGAACCCCACGGTACGGGGAGGACAAAGCTGAAGCTTCCCTTCACCGCATTTGCTACGGCTTAGCTGGCGGACACCTAGGAACGGCTTGGACAAAGCGTTCACCGTGTTTGGGGTATTCGCGGGCAAGGTTCAAGTAGCACTACTTTACGCACGCGGAATGACTAAAACCTTCATGTCCTGGTGACATTTACACGCCTAGAGTGTACTCTAACTTCCCTCCTTTTGGGGGTGTGTAAGTGATGCCATCTATGGACACAAAAAGTTCAAATCTGCGTTGCTTTGGAGCTGGTGAGCCCTCTTAAGCTCGGTGTTTAAGGTGGAAGGATGAGAATTTTCCTTTCTTTAGGTCTGCGGAAATTCATAAGCTGAAAATTATTTTCCTTGAATTCCCGATATTGTGCCGTCCACTCATATTTGTGTGAGCTTGTCACAAAAAAATTCCGTTTGACTTTTCATCAATAAAGGTCCATTTTCAGAGAGCTGTTTAATTCTCCTCTCCTGTTCAGGGTATCAAAATGACCATCACATTGGAAATTCAAGTTGCCGTGTGTTTGATCTCCTCTGTATGTCGTCGATTTTTTTTTGTTCTGCCCAGCGGCTGTGATTCGGCTAGTGGTATAATTTCAACATTCGCTCTCTGTGGAGCTTCAACATTTCTTGTTAAAAAGGCTGTCTCGACTCTACTTACGATAAAATAGTTTTTAATTGCCTCATTACAATATTCAAGTGCTTATCCTCACTTTCCCACAAAACCGTATTTTTTTCTTTCACTCTAAGCACTTTAGCCTGCCACATCCTCAGGCCAACTTTACTGCATATCTTTAATAAATTCTGTTTCTCTGTTAGGTTGTTCCACCAGCGCCGTTTTGAAGTGTCACACAAAGTGGCATCTGTGAAGTTCTTGTGGAGATGAGTGACTGCACGGACCGTAAAGTCTCAGCTAATTAAGTCTTCATGTGGTGAATTGAAGTGGCGCACATCTCAAGGGCATTCATGGTGTCCAATCCAGCTTCGCGAGTTTTCTTCAACTGAACATTCATCATAAAAGGTTACGCATGCAAACAGGGTTGCAATAGAAGAAAAAAAAAACAAGTACCAGACTATCAACTGAAAGTGAGCATTGTAGTGGGGGAAAAAGTAGACACAAAGTCTTATCTCCGCATGCGCAGGTATGGTGGCCCCCCAATCAAGCGCATATGCGGTTCCAATACGAGGTATAACTGTTCAGAAATTTCTTCTGTATGTTAGTGCTTGGAAGGTTGGTGCACGCATGCTCCTCCACTACTAACGATATGCCGGGCCTCAATCTTTCGACAATTTCTTGGTTCCTGTACCTGTGAAACACTGCGAACACACTTAATTTTGGCGTTCATTTTCACTCTAAACAATCTAAAGAGAGATTGGATGGTGAACCAATCTTGCACTACTTCACCATCCCATTGGATTGGTGGTAAAATACCTGTTATGCACCATTAGTTCCTGGTCAACACATTGCCCCATCCACTCTATGTGGAAGTGGCCACAACTAAAAGGAGCGTTCTATATCACACCAGTACTGCAGTCTCAGAGAGTGTTTTATAAACACATACCACTCCACCTTCTGTCTACAACCAGCTTATTATTCCTCCATATCGCAGTGCATATCGTGCATCGCTCATTGGCAGCCGTATCTGTTTCCTACTTTCTTTGGCCTGTGCGATAAGGAAAGGAGGTCAGGAACAAGCAACGTCTCGCATCTTGTTACTGTTGTTTTCTATAACCATGAGCGGACTTGAAGAAATTGACTGCTTTAAGCGTTCAGCGACAGTGGCTGCTGCAACACAAGGATAATCTACCTCTTATAGAACCTCTGCGGGGGAAACGGGCGCTCATTATATGAGCACACAGCTATTTGCGAAATGACTCAAGGCGTGACATGGTAATTGTGTTTCTTACCACATTAGAATGCTTCGATGAGCAGTTTAGCAGTAGCATTGAAGACCCCGGGGAGGGCTGCCTTCTCATAAAACATCAATTAAATGTTCAGAAGTTTTATTACGCTATTCTGAGACAATTAGTAATTTCGACCCTGCTCTATTTAAATTATATTGTGACGCACCGATTCAAGTTCGTAACTTTTTCAAATATCAAGTAATTGTACACGTAAGGAATTACTTAATTCGGTTACTTAGCGGTCCTCTGAGAATTCGCCAGTCTTGATAGGTTATAGATGACTAATAAATTGCGGCCGCCTCAGAAACATTGCAAAGTTATGATTTCTGCACAAAAGTGGTGTTTCAACGGCGACTTCTATGAAAATCCTTTCCATGTATATAAAGGCGACACTTGTTGAATGGATGAACAGAACGCGTCTTTCTGCGAAAAACAGGAATTTGCATTGGTAAAAGCAGCGCTAGCGTTGTTTTTCGGTTGGCCATAAGCTTGCTAAGATGTCAATTATTTTTTCGACTGGCGATAAGCTTGGTGAGATGTATGCCGTGGTGCAGAGAAAGAATAAGCAGGTCATATACAATAGGCGGCCAGACATTTGTTTTGTAAAGCACATTAATAAATACACAGATTGTTGCACTGGTGGGCCTCTAGCTGTGGCCGTTTCTGCATAGGGCAGAGAGGCCGTTCTGTTAATTAGAGAATATTTGAGCATCAACAGACGTTAACCGGAGACTCACCATCCAATTTTTCTTAAATTGTCAAGAGTAAATGAAGTGTAATACAGGCTCGAGAGTGAAGAGACACCTGCAATGAATGAGGTCCAACAACTCGGCAGTAGTGGAAGCGCATACACGAGCGAACCATTGAAAAATATTCACATAACGAAGAAATGATATGCCTGAAGAGTTATCTCCCGCGTATACACGCCCGTGTGCCTGATTGCAACATTCCCATATATGTACATGCGCAGATAGATTTCAGTGTCTACATTCTTTTCCCCCACATCGCACCCTTTCAGTTGACAGTATGAAATTGTTCTGTATTTTTCTATTCTCTTATGTCTCTGTTTGCCCGCTTTACCTTTTATGATAAATCCAACTATACTTTAGGTAGCTTAAAGTTCACGTTAGAATACACTAAATATTTGCATTTTGCTCATCAATTTTGTTTTCCAGTGAGTTTGATACAAATGCCAGAACTTGCACTCAAACGCGATGAATTTGTTCTAATCGCAGCATTTCTTTAAGAGACTGTGTCCCAACGTCAGTTGTCGCGCTTTTGTCCGCCGAAGTGTTTTTCGTGCTCTTCTTTACACATTACCATCACTATTATCACTATTTATTTATATGTATATGTATTGCATCGTAAGTGCACCATTTAAATTCATATTCTGCAATGTCAGCATTCTTTTCCAGTGAGTTGTATTTTAGTCCCACAGTTTGCATTTTACTTCATGCTGTTTCTGAGCTGTGTAGCTATGTACGTAGCTTAGTTCTGTTTAAAAGACTTTTAATTACTTGTTCATAATATGCCATTTGCATTTTGGCTCCCTAATATGTTACATTCGAGCAACCATGGTCTTGAAACAGAACCACGTTTTCAAGGTGCCACCATGACAAATTGCCGAAGTTGTATGCTAGAAGCTATAAGTTACTCTTAATTCTCAGTTTTTCTTTCAGTTCGCTATGGAAATTTGCGGTTCTGTCTGTTTCCTCAGCACAAGCGATTGGTTTTGTCAATTACATTCTAGTTCCACAGTTCTAGCAGTTTTAGGTTTTTAGAGTTTTGCAGCCCTTTTGTGAAACATTGTTTTGCTTGCAAAAGGTTTTTTTTATTTATATAATCATATGCTATAGTTTTCGTTCCGACCATTAAGATTTATTCAAGGGCCGCGATCAACATAGGCTTTTACAACGTGTTACCGATTCTATATAATTACAATTGTGTATCCAAATGTCGTCCTTTCACGCTTGTTTCACAGGTGTTTTTATGTACTTGTTAAGTTTTCGAGTATCATTTTTTTAGAGTGATGCTTTGTGTTGAAGTTGCATATCGATCAGCTGATGTTACTTTAGACCTTGATTCATGTTGTGGTCATGAAGGATACTCTGAACCTTTGCAATGTATGTTTTCACTACTGCAGATTGCATCTAGACAACTCAATTCCTCAATTGTTCTGAGTTTTGCATGTTGAAAAAGAGTTTTTTGCAAGACCTGTATTTTACAGACAACTACTGCAGGTTGTACCGCTCAAGTGCTCCGAGTTTTGCATTTTGGAAAAAAAGTTATGTTGGAAGAACTGTATTCTACAGGCTTATTTATGAGCTGCAGGGTGCACTGTAGTAGCAAAGATTTGTTGAAAAGATGTTCAACAGGAGACAAGATTCTGTTCCTCAAACGTTGATTTTGTATTGTTTTGGGGGCATCACTAATTCTTATGCAAAATTACTGCTGACTTATATTCGGCACTTTGTTTATGCGTTAAATGAAGAGATTTTTTTTAAATCACAGATAACTGTACTCTTGAGTTTGCATTAAAACACTTTATATATTTATTGTAAAACATATTACTTAATAAGTACTTAGCGAAATCTAAAAAGAACTGCAGTGTAGTTGTATTTCATACAGCATGCATGTGTTAAAATACCAACACTGATTATTCTAATAACGATGTGTTGCTACTTTACAATTTTGCAGATGTATTTTCATGATCTCTACTGTGTACCTACGCGTTATTACTGTTTTGCATTTTCCGAATAAAAGTAGTAAATAACGCATTTCTGTTTCCAGGAGTGCACGGAAGTTTACAGGCTACCTGAAATGTTTTGCATGTTGAAAATCTATTGCCCTAAAATGCTGCAGGAACATCAGAAAGCATATACAGCGCGAAATAAACGGGCACAAAAATCGACGAACACACATCACTCTGCGTACCCCATATCTTTCACGCTGTATTGCTTCGAAATGGATTACCAATGCACCTAAGCTCCTACACGAAATTCTGCATCGTTTTAGTAGTAATAAAGCGAGTAAAAAGTAACCACTGCCAGATTTATAGGTCCGGTAAGCGCCCTAAAATTAATATCCGAATATCAAGATTTAATAGACCTTTTTCGCACACGAGCGCCCCCAACGGGCGCGCAAGTGCTCATGGGAAAAGTGTGTACGCCGCAGCAGCCGCCGCGACGAGCGCCCTGGCGCGTCTCACGCTTTAACTTCCTGCTTGCGCCGTGCCAATGCGCTTCTCAGATAGAGTGTATTTCGCAAAGCAACTTATTGCAGCCTAATTCAACCAGGAGCAACTGCGACAGCTTCTTAGCGATTTCCATCTGCCCCACTGTTCCATCAGCTGAGCGGCTCAGAAGCGTCACCTTTTATTATTTTTGGCACCGTACGCCTTACGGCATAAATGAAATTAAAAAAAGATATAACTCGGTTGCCTATGGACTGTAGGAACAGTCTATAATTCGCGCATGCGTTTGGAACCAACGTCCATCGAGCTGTCGACGAGTACAATGTGGGGCTCTGATATTTAAAGGGTATACGCTTGAAAGTATAGTCGGCGTTTAGCAAAATAAGATCAATTCACTGCAGACAATGACAAGCGCCAGCAACATTCGTTGGCACCATAACTACAGCTTGGAATAAAACTTAGACCGCAGAAAGAAAGAAACAGGGCAATGAAAGAAGTATACCCACCACAAGCGCTCACCACGACGGAGAGTTTATTGTACGTGTGAAAAAACACAAGTTAATATGGAGGTGCATCGCGCGTGTCACAGAGACACACAAAAAAAAAAGTGAAACAACCAAGGAGCGTGACAACAGTCGATTAATAAAGTTGAATTCCTTGTCTTGCAACGGCAGAGAAGGTTGATGTACACAAAGTGCTGCGTTCTTTATCATGTCATAGGTCGCCGAGATTGCTCGCGTGGTCTGATGAGGATGACGATACAAAATTACTGTTCTTTCGAAGACTGTATTCGATTTGCATCACTGACAATGCGAGGCGAGATGAAAAAAACGGCTCCAATCAATGAATTTCGATGCGCTCCGAGGCACGTGCTAATACATTGACCAGTACGCCTGGCCGATGTACACGTGGGCACATGAAACAGGAATGCGATTAACAACTCCTACACAAAAATTGAAAAAAAAAAAGAAACAATCTGGAAGCATCTGGCCGCATTTTTCTTTGCCCACTGCAGACCCCCTGCGACATTTTGTGCACTAAAGGGCAAGTGCGACTAGGTGTATTTGTTACGGAAAACACAACCCCCCTCCCCATATCGCTTCACTGCATTGTTGAGGCCGTGCGGCTTCTTATGAATACGTGGAATAACTGCAATAATTCTAGTTTCTTCATTATGGGAAACGTGCAGCACCTACAGGGGGCGCAGAGCAGCGCACTGCACCTATGTAGAATTACTGTATATGCTCCCTTTACCTAAAAGGTAGCATATCTCTTTCGTTACCGTGTCCATAGGACATATGGGTCACCGGTGACGCATACGCGCCACAAGCTATTTTTAAAATATGAGCGCTCCTATGGACTTGCAGCGACATATGTCGTATTCTCTAGGCACCAATCTTTCATTTTTTGCGTAGTTTGTATTTTTTCCCGTTCGGCGGCGATTTAAGCGGCGGTTCTAATTGTGCGGTTCGCTCCTACGAAGATGGCAGACGCTTTTGTTGCCGGTCCCTCTGGAAGCGAGCATCTGGAAGCGATCATTTGGCTGCTTCTAGGAGCATTGATTCAGATGATGAAGAAGCTTTTTTTTATTTACACAATTCCACATATTTTTGGTGTAGTGAAGTCATACATAATGATGTTCTGGCGCCCTCTGCGACACTGTACTTTCCCAGTTAAGATTTTTTTCTTGCGCAACCATACAGCGCAATACGTCCATATATACATGGTTCAATAGCCCATTTCTTTCCCTTTTACTAATATTTACTGTGCTTCTGTGTGTGAGAAATTTGTGCAATAAAAAAGAAAAAAAACTATGCAACCTGGCTGAACAAGACACTTTTACTGGGCAACAAGTAAACAAGTGTACCTCGTGCAGTTGTTGAGCTAGGTCAGTGAAGCTTTTCTGTTAGGTAGGTGTCTCCTATCTTAACAATTTGTATATTTCAGAATATTTTCCAGATTTACTTATTTTATGTAGTAAACATACAATTGCAAATGTTCTTTCAAATTTGCAAGAAATGTTACCTTTAACGATTTTTTCTGCATATTAGTTTCCAAGTTCAGTTTTTTAAACTTACACACGTCAAAAGTACATTTAGTTAGCTTTCTCTTGATGTATTGCATTACAGTATAACCATTTTATTACTTATTACAAAAAAATACCAACAAAAACCTACGAAAAGTTGCCCATTTTCCCACGGTAACGAAAGAGATATACAGTAACTCTACACCTATGTGCCGCGAGTGGCGACTAGCGGCCACTTCAGTGTCAACTGGTGTGCTACGAGTCGTCGTCTCTCCGTCAGCTACGCCCGCGTTGTATGGTCATCTAGGTCATCTTGAACGCCTACAAAAGCAAGCTTTAAGACTTATCACTTTCAGCCCATTTTCATCACCATCAGTCCCCATTTTCCGCAACCTGAACATTTTACCTCTGCGGAAACTTGTTAGCCACAAAATTCTAGTAATCATGTTTCGTCTTGTAAATCACGACTTATGTATTTCTAGTTTTTCTGATGTCACTCTTGTAAACACAAACAACACGAGGTTCTCAACTAACCGTAATCTACTTTTACCTAAAGTTCGCACAAATTATGGTCGAATGACGGCAAGATTTTTGTGTGTAGCGCTGTGGAACACGCTACCTTTTGATTTAAAATCATGCACAATGAGTTCATTTTGCCAACGCCTTAAAATTCATTTGTTAAATGATTTGTCTGTTTAATGTGTTTATTTGAATTCTTTGTTTCAAACAACTTGTCATTATTCCCTGTATCGCCTGACTTTTTTTCTGTATATTTTACTGCTATCTCGCCACTGTTTGCTGACTGATAACTAATCCACTGTTTACTTTTTTGTTAGGAGGTCCCCCCGACAGTTCTTACTTTGGGACCTCCGATTGTTCGATCGCCATGTAAAAAAATGTATATATCACAAGACTTATGAATAAACTTCAACTTCAACTTCAAAAAAAAAGTGCGTGTGCGCGAAGGTGACAGGTTGGATAAAACGGGTAGGCTTCCAGAAAGTTAACAGAGCATGATTCTTTTGGGGCCCAAAACGAAGAGAAAGAACATAAATTTACGGAGTGAATCATGTTTTCGATGTGACGTAGCACAGACGCGTGACAATGTTTTGAAAGGGCGATTCGTGCGGCCGGCCGGCGTAAAGCTCGAAGCATAGACCGTCACCATCGATGTTTGTAAACATTATTTCTTGCCATTTTGCCTGCTTATTGTTGAGTAAACGATGACATTTGTGTCTCACATGTGTTAGACAACCCCTTGCTATGCGTGCAAGTATACGTACGGTCGCCGAACTGCACGTGTTGCATTTAGTAATGCGTGGCATTTGCGCGAAGTTTCCTGTGCAGTAGTTCAGCTCTGTTTGTAGTCGTTGCTCGGGCTGCAAGAGTCCTTGAGTAAATTTGTCACGTGCCAGCTTTGCACGCGATATCTCAGCTTTCACGTAGCGCAATAGAACGGCGTGGCCCGGCTTCGCTTGCACGCACAGTGCTGTTAAGGGCTATGGCAGTACATGGGGAATAAATTCCGGAAATTCTCGCAGTCTGCGACGCATTTTGCCTGGCATGCGGGACTTTTTCCTTAATGTTACTGTTTACGAAGTGCGATACGGCGGAAAAACAGCGGCAGCGTACGAGGGAGAATTGCTGGATCTGTCGATTGCTTTTCGCCAACGAATTGTGGACTGCAGACTCGAGATCACTTTTCCGTCTGCCCCTCGGTTCCTTCAGCCCGTTAAAAATATCAGTTAACATGCGTGGAGAGTAAATTCACAGCGAACTAGCTACAAGACGTACTTCATAAACGTGACCGCGGGATCACTTAACTTTACGCGGCGTACACTAATACAGTGTTCCCTGCCGGTTTCTGAAGCACAGTCACTGCGGAAAACGGAAAACTTTGTTCCAGGTGCCTAGTTCTTATAGTTATCGGCACAGTTTACGACACAGCAATTCATACGCGACATTGCGAAGCACCGCTAACAACCTGACAAGCCTGCGCTCATGGGTCAGGGCTGCTGCACGAAACACGCCAATTCATTTCGTTCACTCCCGCACCGCGGCGCTACCGGCTCAGTGCGTTCCCTATTCACGGGTGGAGGACGTCTGTATTTTTATTTTTTCGCAATGCGAATGAGCTTTTGGCAAACTGATGTGATGATACACAGGATACACCGCTTCGTTGCAGTGATCAATTTGCAGCTGGAAAATATACTGCTCAGCTTATTTGCACAAGTTTTTATCGACTGGCCCGCGCACGTAAGCATGACACCACATTTCCTCGTTAAACAATATTCGAATGCGCCGGCGCGAAATTAGACACCAGTTTCGATGAACACTACCTGCAAACATGCTTCGCGGTGAAACTTAAAAAAGCATGTACCAAGAAACAGCCAATGGTTAGAGCAAGGCACTGGACAGGGGAATTTTATACCCATCTAGAATGTGTTCACTTCTTCGTACAGCGCGTGACTTGCCAATTTAAATCAAATAATAATCTGTATACATATCTGTGTTTCACTTCAAATAGCTCACGATAGTACGTTTAGACTACATGTATCGGCACGCAATAACTTGAATGCCGCTAACTGTTCTATCCGACATACACCCACTCGCAAACACCCACGCTGGCTGACCAGTTATTCCTTTCACATTTCATACGTAGAGATACACGCAGGAGCGTTCGGATATGTGTAGTATTTAGGATTTAATAAAAATCAATAAGCGGTGACGTATTCATTTTGTTTCGTGCTCCCACGGCGCAAAGAGCAGCGAGCGATGGCACAGCTGGCCAGCCGGCTCACTCGGCGTACACACTTTTCCCCATAGTGCTCCGCGCGCCCGCGGGGCGTTCTGGGATTGCCTGAAAAAGGTCTATTGTCCCAGCGACCTGTCTATCAAGGTTAAAAGGTCTGGCTACGGATCATCCTGTGGATGTCCTTCGGTTGCATTATGGAGGTAAATGGATGTCCGCTGGAACACTGAACATCCAAACTGAAATATCCCCTGGATGTTCGCCGGATGAAATAGTGCCGTGTGGGTCATGACTTCATCCGGTGAAAGTGACACGGGGTGCGCGTCCACAAGTCCTATCTTTTTCTATGCTAACAAACGGGTTGACCCTCCTCCGGGCGCCATCCTGAATCGTACAACGCATCACAACTAATCAATGACTCATCACAATCGGCATTCCAAGCCGAGAGGTCGGTGCTGGCGGGGAGAAACTGTGTCAAGGGGGGAGGTAGTGGAGGCGCAATCGCGGATGAAGTGCCGCAAAAAAAAACATGGCTGATCCCTCTGTGATAGGAATCGGTATAACCCGAAAGGGAAACGTGTCTTGAGAGAGATAGTTGAGCGTTTATTGTGCATTGTGTCGCCACAAAGGTGAAGGAATGAATGATACAGCAACAAGTTGTAACGTCACGCGAAGAACGGTAAGCAGCTCGAAACTTGCAGCGCGCACCTAAAGAAGGAAGGACGCGCGAAGTGAGCATACACAGGACGAGCGCGGAGTACCAGCTGTCACAACTCGACACTTAAAGGTAGTAGGAATCAGGTAGCTCTTCTTCAGATGGAGTCCGCCGCGGTGCTGTAGTGGTTAGGGTGCTCAGCTGCTGACCCAAATATCGCGGGTTCGATCCCGGCCAAGGCGGTCGCATTTCGATGAAGGCGAAATGATAGAGGCCCGTGTACTGTGCGATGTTAGTGCACGTTACAGAACGCCAGATGGTCAAAATTTCCGGAGCCCTCCCCTACGGCGTCCCGCATGATCATATCGTGGTTTTGCGACGTATTACCGCAGATATTATATTATTATCTTTGTACTACCCAGTTCGGGCCAGGGCTGCGATGAGGGCGACGGTGGCGGTAGTTTTCGCAGCGCCGCCTGGGCAGAGTCTGACGTCTGTAACGAGGTCCCGCCCATTTCCCTGTAAGACGATTCGGTCGATAAAAAAAAGAAAACTCGGAAATATGGCTCCCAGAAAACTATATTCCGATCTAATATATGACTATCGTTATTGAAAACACGGCTTTTTAGGACAAGAGTCAACAGATATAGAAAATATGTACTCCTTGAAGACTTCACGAAAATGGGTCGCCTTTTTGTTGTTAAGGCAGTGGAACGAATCACGCGTGATCGAAACCTGTGTCTCCAAGGCTGCCCACACAGTGCTTGCCACGAACAGAAATGCTCAGCGCAAGAGCAGGACACAGTGGATGAAGAAGCGACGAGGATAGTCTGTTCGGTCATTGTGCTGAACTTTTTTGGTTATAGCATATCAACTAGTCCACTGTCGCGCCTTACTTTTATGAAATAGGCATTTTTTCATCTGTATAATATACCTGCTAAGTAATCCTGTGCTTTTAAAACACCTGAGCATTGAGCAAGCTTAGCTTTTCACCAAAATGATAAATGCTGTAGTAACAGAAAACTCACCCGTGACTGTTTAATGAGCCTGAGAGCAACATTCAGCACAGAGAAAACCTAGTGATTGCTATATGAACATTTCTGCAGTATCTTAGGTATTTGGCACAGCACACTCGTAGATCGGAGTGCGCTCTTTAGGCCTACACGTTTAATTTGTTCGCACACCACAACATATCACGCATTTGCGAGTCATCTACAAAATCGTAACTTGAAGTAAATAACTACCTTTTGCGCTTATCTATTTCCACTTTCCTTGTTCTATGAGAGCTCTTTAACGAATAGAGAAAAACTGGCAAATCGTACCTCCTATCTTCGCTCCCTCTACCGCGAAAAGCTCCACCTTGCCCAAGAAGTGGCGCACAGCTATGGAGATCACGCTCTGCATGTTCCCCTCGATCTCTCTCTCGAAGTGGTGTTGAGTGAGAATGCGGAGGAACTCGAACACCAGGCTTTCATTCCTCTGGCGTGCCTCGAGCGTCACAGGGGCGGCGTCGAACATCACATGATCGAGGTGTAGGCTGGTTTCTCTTTCCCTGAGAAGAGGAGGAGGGAAGGAGAGTGAATAGAGAGGGTCAAACTCGAGTGGATAGAAACACCATCAAATAATTATCAGCTATAAATCTTCACGGTGATACAATAGGAGACACATTTCACCCACCTCACCTTGTCCAGATAACATGCTTTGTGGTCGCCTGCTAAACTCGCTCGCTTGCTGATCTTGGTATATATACAAAATTGGTACAGGAGAATGGGACTATATGACGAACATGACTTACAAGTGATGACATGAATACTATGACGCCCCTGTCGGTTACGTCATGAACCCCTTTCCACAGTCACTTGTGGCGCATACGAGCGCACCACGGCCAGTGGTATGCCACACGCAATGTGCGGTCTATATCTACTTCGGTACCTCGAAAATATGAAACACTTTGCATGTGTGTTAAAAAAACTTACAGTTTCGCCGCAAGGGCGAAGCAATGAATGCGACAGCGACAAATTGGGATTTCACGCGAAAAATGGCAAGGAGATCGAAACATGGAGCGCGCTGCTCAAGCGCAAAGGACACACAAAGAGAACACACACAGCACGAGCGCGAACTAACAACGTTCACAACTCGACACTTAACGCTCTGCTCAAACACAAAAGACGCACGAAACATACGCACATGTGTATGCACAGGACGAGCGCAAACTAACAAGTGTCACAGTTGTTACTTCACTGTATTTGAACAGCGCGCTTCTTTCGAAAACGGGGCCTCTGCAGCGCGCGAAGTGACCTTTGTGTGCTCTGTAACATAAACGCAATCAATCTTTCCGGCGAAAGCACGCGCCGTAAAACTGCCCCCATCCCAAGGTAAGCGCGCGCGCACGGGCGCGGGCGACTGCGCCCCGCAGGACAAAGCGCAGGTTGAGCTGCAAGCGTATCGCAACTAGAGCACTGCACGGGCCGATTTTCCAGGCCCGGGCCCGGCCCCTGCCCGGCCCTGCCCGAAAACGCCACGCACCGGCCGGTCCGTGCCCGGCCCGGTGTTTTTAAAAATTGCCCGTATTCGGCCCGGGCCCGAAAGGTTTGGGCCCGGCCCGGCCCGGCCCGTTTCAGCCAATTATGCCTTAAGCATAAACGAGGCACTGTCCAATCTTCGGTTACTTTGAAGATACCTGCCGCGCACAAGATATTTTCTAGAGAGTGTTTTGAGAAGTTCTTTCAATGTCACGACTTTCACAGGTGCTGCGTATACTTTCGCTTGATTACGCCCGCAACACTTTTGCGAAATAATTGCAGGGCAATATAAAATATAACTGGAGGCATAACTTGCTGTCTCATGTGCGCAGTGCCAACCACGCAATCTTATTTTTGCATTTCAAAGAACGACTACAAAATGTAATACCTCCAATAAAAAAAAACCGGCAGATCCCACGCACTGTGGGAATCGATGTAATGCGAAGCAGCCAGCAAGAAGCAAATCATGCTGTACATAATATGCATGTCATTATTCACATGTTAAGACCTCTCATTTGTGTTCATCATACAGTCACGTCGTGCAATACAAATTTTGGTGTATATCAAGCTAGCGAACTGCATGCAAGCGCACCATGAGAGTGGCATGTAAATGACATTGTAGATGACATGCATGCCAAGATTTTCATGTTACCACCTGCTACTTATGTTCGCCTAATTTGTTACCTCGAATCGCAGCGAGACGCGAGACCAATGTGCCTCCGTTTCGCATGCGTTCGTATTCTCGCGCTTTGCGCATCATGCAGGCACCATCCGCGTTCCAGAGTTTAAATTGAGGGACACTTTGTCAATTCCAAAGTGTGTTCCTCGAACGCTTGTGCCCACTGAGACGGGGTCGGTAAGAATGGAACGTGATGCGCGCGTCTCCCTCCTTGCATGATTAGAGACGCCGGACAAAGCGACGCTACGCAAGCAAAGCGCGAGCGCTGTTGAGTCCAACGCGACCGGCGTCCGTTTACGCGCCCCGGAGCCTACCTGGCACCGTGCTAAGGAACAGCTGGAGGGACGGACGGACGGATGGACGGACATGAGCATGAGACATTAAAGGCTTTCGCCTTAAACATTTGGTGTATATCAAGCTAGCGAAACGGCCACGAGTGTCATGAGCGTGGCATGCAAGTCATGTTGCAGATGACATGTCATGATTTCCATATTAACACTTGTCATTTATGCTCGCCATACAGTCCCGTCACTCAATACCAAATTTGGTGTATATCAAACTAGCGAAACGGCCCCGAGAGTGTCATGAGCGTGGCATGCAAGTCATGTTGCACATGACATGTCATGATTTCCATATTACCACTTGTCATTTATGCTTATCATACAGTCGCGTCACTCAATACGAAATTTGGTGTATATCAAGCTAGCGAAACGGCCCCGAGAGTGTCATGAGCGTGGCATGCAAGTCATGTTGCACATGGCATGTCATGATTTCCATATTACCACTTGTCATTTATGCTTATCATACAGTCGCGTCACTCAATACGAAATTTGGTGTATATCAAGCTAGCGAAACGGCCCCGGGAGTGTCATGAGCGTGGCATGCAAGTCATGTTGCACATGACATATCATAATTTCCATATTACCACTTGTAATTTATGTTCGTCATACAGTCACGTCACGCTATACCAAATTTGGTGTATATCAAGCTAGCGAAACGGCCGTCAGCTCGCCATGAGCGTGGCATGTAAATCATGTTGTAC
>JALIZH010031740.1:0-18259 GCA_030522465.1 Rhipicephalus appendiculatus
TGTGCATCGTCTACACAAGGGGTCTCAAACTCATCTCAGGCAGCAGGCCGCAGTAGCAGAATTTAGTTCCGCAAGGGCCGGGTCAGAGGACAACGTAAGAGTGAGGGCGGGGGGGGGGGGTTAGTGTTCATACACATTGTCAGGAAACACTACCATTGAAGAGAAAACCTTTCCCATATCTCATATACGAGTCATTTCTGAAGAAGATTTCGGGTCAGGATTCCACCCAACAACATGTCAGTACCAATCTCCTAAATGAGTAAAATCTGTACGCCCAGTCTGAAATGATGTTCTTGTTTTACGGTTCCGCTTCAACACATGGTGACCACATGGGATGCCTCCTGAAAGGAATGTTTTAGATCAGTCGTGCCTGTGTAGATCACAAACGTACTTATTATGAAAATAGTATATATATATATATATATATATATATATATATATATATATATATATATATATATATATATATATATATATATATATATATATATATATATATATACTGACGTATGGTTGTTAAATCGGTATCTGAAGGGCAGCGTTTCGGTTTGTCCAATGTACTGTATCTATTTGCTCGAGTGTTCCGTCTGCAATTTACAGTATATTGGACAAACCGAAGCGCCCTTCAGATACCGATTTAATAACCATAAGTGTCATGCTGCCACTATTCCGAACCTTCCGCTATCAAAACACGTGCGCATTCCGCGCCACTCATTTGATAATATTACTGCTACAATCCTTCAATCTGGTTTCCGTTCCCACCACGAAAGAGAGCTTCGAGAATCGTATATAATTTATCAATTTAAGGCCGTCACTTGTGGTAAGAATGAAAGTGCTGGCAAACTTTCCTTTCTACCCACTTAGTTACTCTTGACTTTCCCCGTTATTATTACCGCTACATTTTTACGCAGATAAATTAGTTTCCAATTTCATTTCATTTTCTCTCGGATCATGACTAGATGTTGCGCACGAGCTTATGTTGATCAATAATCTGTGCTCAGCTGAACCTATCACGTATTTTCGTTTTGGTGACGCATACGTACTGTCGCTTTATTTTTGCACTCCGTTTTCGCCCGCAAATGCGCATGCGTACATTCCCGTTTTCCTGTCCCATCACGCGCACTGTTCCCCACGTGCTTTTAACAATCGCTTTTCAGCCAATAATAGTGCTACGCTAAGTCATTGGTCGTCTTATATTGCGTTGATGTCGCATCCCAGGCAGCACGCCGGCAGTGGACCGATCTCGGCCCAATGTCGGCTAACGTCGGCGGCGATATTGGCCCCATGTCGGCAAATCACGCTCGCGCTACTTTCACCCATCGGTCCGATGTCGGCTAGCCGGCGTTGGGCCGATGAGGGCCAGCCGGCGTTGGGCCGATGAGGGCCAGCCGGCGTTGGGCCGACGAAGGCTAGCCGGCGTTGGGCCGATGAGGGCTTGCCGGCGTTCGGCCGATGACGGCTTGCCAGCGTCGGTCCGAGACCGGCCTGCCGTTATTCAGCAGATGATGGCAAGCCGTCATTGGGCCTATGTAAGCTGGCCGATGCTGGCGTGGTGTCGGCCTCGCCGACTTCGGGAAGCCGCCGGTGCGACGGTTAGCAGTCGTTATTATGGTAATTTACCGTGCGGTGAGTAAGGTAATATACTGTGCCGTTGTAGTCTGCACGTAGCCAGTTTAGATGGGGACACCGGCGGTGGTTGCTCGATGCCTACAGTAGCTTGATTAAAAAGGCTGATACGCGTGTTATAAAGTGAAACGGCTGCGTGGCGACCATGCATAGTTCGGTATTCCTGTGATTACTGTACTGTAAGTCAGCAGTGCAAAAAAAAAAATACCTATTCGCAGTACAACGGCATCATCGACTACCGTTGACGCCGTATTCGGTAAATACTTCGTAAGCAGAACGACCCGTTTGGGGTCTTAGCATAGCATTGAGACCCCAGAATTCTATGGAACCGTGCAAGGCTGAGAAGAAAAGTCAATATTGTCTCCAACACACCTAAAAGGATGAAAGTCCTGCTGGATCAATTACGCATGCGTCTAGGTAATGAAGGAGCAACACATTTGCAAAGTGATAAACAGACATTTATTCACACACATGAACACACGCCAGCAGTTCCGGAATAATGATGCCATAAAGGAACACCTAAACATCTATAGATGCCGTATCCAACATCTAACACGATCCCACAGCCACCGTATTCCTAATGAAAAACACGAAAATATGATCGAGAATGGGGGTCAGGCGAAGAGTTATAATGTTATTCAAGGCACATTCAGAATAAATATTTAAAAACATAGAACGGGAAAAAATATGATTAAGAATTAACGAAGAATATCATAGCTACTTGTGTTTTGTGGACGATATCGCTCTTTGCGGCAATGACGGTGACGAATCACGAAACAAAAAAAAACACTGGTGATGTAAACGAAATAAGCCGGATTACAGATGTACCCGAAGAAAACAAACATCATGTTAGGCGGCCCGGCGAGAAAGGGAGATTACGGGTGGCAAACAGACTAGAAGTGCATGTATAAGGCTAGTTACTAACAGAGGAGCCCCCCCCCCCCCTCCACCCGATGTTTAACAAATTCACCCAAAAGTAAGGTTGGGTTGGTTCGCAAACGTTAGTCCATCGTAACACATGACTGGAAATTAAATTACCCCTATCCTTTAAGTGGAAATCACAATTCTTTCAGTCATAACTTATGGGACAGAAACATGAATAAACTGCTGCACGCGACCTGAAAAACGTTGCGAGTGGTGCCGCAAGGTTCCACATACTGTACATCTAAACAAGGTAGACATGCACGCACGCATTCCTTATCTCAAGGTAAGAATGTAACGGAAAAAAGAAGCATGCATGAATACCTTTCACGCATGGCTCTTGGATCGGTAAGAACACGAGCGAATAAAAGGCATGGTCAATAGCGAACGCACGATAAAGAGAAAAATCTGTCTGGACAGACGTAAGAGCAGTCAAGACGTGTCCTTAAATGAAGCGAGCGAGTCCGATGTGGAAGCACGTAGCCACTGGCTGCTAGCTGCGGTGATCTTTGCCGAAAACAGCGCTGGAATCTTGCCGCGTATCCGTCTCGCACACGTTTTTGACTTTCCTCCGCACATGCCCACACACACCAACACTTCTTGAAGAATTCTGCTGGCCGGGACGAAAAAGCCTGCTCTCGCTACAACTTATCCTTCGATCGAGCTGGCTACCCTTCCCTGCCTGGTCAAGCAAGTTCGCGACAATGGTGGTGGTGGTTGTGGTTCGAAGAAGGAAAAAGGCGCCTAATTTCTGCAGCCCGGTCGGGAGCACGGTGCAGCGCCTATGCGACAATGACGCGCCGAACGACAGGAGTAAAGGCGGGAGGGGGGAGGGGGGGGGGGGGGCGGAGGGGGCGAAAGAGGGGGTAGAGCTGGAAGAAGAGGAAAAAATGCTGACTCTCTCCCTCTCTTTCTTAGGAGGCCGGCTCAGCCTCCGACAGTAGTGTGCGCCCCCCACCCCCCCCCCCCGTGTCCTCTCCCCCCTCCACAGCATGTCGTCTGTGGGCTACGTTGATTTTTCAATGCATCGCTTGTTCCAAGTGTCGCTACGGGAAAACTTTCCGTACACCATGTTGTAACCGCATTTTTTATCGTATTTCCCAGGCAATAACAGTAACATTAATGAAATCCAAAGTTTGACGGGAATCCCGTTTGGTCGGGAGGAGGCATTGCAAAAAGAAGAAGAAACGCCGACCACAACAAAATCAATTTAAAACAAATTAAACGAGACGTTTCCGCTCCCACACGGGAGCCTTGTTCACAGTGAAGTTCAAAAAAAAAAAGAATCTCTCCCTTCTTAGGAGCATCTATTTTTTTTTTTGAACTTCACTGTGAAGGGGCAACTTCCCGTGTGGGAAACCAGAAAACTGTCTCGTTTTGTTTTAAATTGTTTATTGTGGCCGGCGTTTCTTCTTTTCTTTGCAATAGTAACATTAAATGCGACTGTTTCTAAACGCACGTGGGGAAGCAATCGTTGAACGAGATTTTTACTTCAAAAATGATAGGTATGGGACAAAAAGACGGCGATGAAGTGAAAACACGAACTGGCAAACACGTGTCAAACACGTGTTTTATGTTCGTTAACGATTGTTTGTCTTGGTGGGCTAGTTGATTTGGAAGGTGTTTACCGAAAAAACGTGTGTACACTTCTTCCCGGTCTTTCTTGCGCCATACCTATTTTTTCTCTGCTAATGAACAACGAGCTCAGCAACACTCCTTGTTGAGCTTTTACTACTTTCACAAGGCGAAATTATGTGACATCACTGAAGCAAATGCGTTTGTTACGCTTGACCACAACATGCGCGTGTGTAAATACGTGCACACCGACAGACAAGAAACTATTCGTGCAGTTTATAAGCACTCACACCATGCGGTCAGCGGCTGAAAGGATGTAAAGGATATAGCGCTAAAAATATGATGTAAGGCCCGGTTTATGCGCATATTTAGTATTCACATAAAACTTCTTCCGCTAAATGTATTCCTGCTGGAATGATTGGGCGAATCATGATGCTGGATATATCAGTAAGGTCTACCGAACCGTGGCAAAAACATTTATGAAGAGTTGGACTTTGAATGTAAGTTCAGATTTTGTAGCGTTGAACAGCTCGACAACGAAATGGCCATCTAATGAGTCAGTCTGAAGGCCGCTTTTTGGGTAGAAAAGCCACAGTGCCAGTGATAACTGTCAGTTAATGTCCTTGCAGAAACTAACAAGAGGATGCAAGCTATTTACTCGGCGTTACTTCACGCCCCCGAATAGTACATGTGGCATTAGCACGATACAATGCATGCATGCACTTTCTTATTTTTGCTAGTACACCAATCCATGTAGCAGCTTTCTGCAGCTTAGGCGAGTAATATTCAAGCGCTTAATGCTCTATGGCATTACAAGCTTGTGTTCGACGTCGACGTACAGTAGATTGCCAACATGTCAGCGACGGTTTTATTTAGCCGCTCGGTGAGGCCATTCGTCTGCGGATGATATAGTTGCGGTTGTCCGTCGGTGACTTGTATGTCAAGATGGTTTGCGTTATTTCCGCCGTAAAATCCGTACCTGTGTCAGTGACGACGATTTCTGTAGCGCCGCGACGCAGGAGGACGTTCTCAACAGGGCAATATATAACTGTCTGAAGGAAGACAAGAAGGTATTCCAGCTTCGTCGATGAAAGCTAACCAACAATTGACTCAAGCAACATTACTTTAAGAGCGACAACAACCCGGGAAAAAAGGCCCTATTCTGCCTGTGAAAGCCTTCAGCTGCCGATATCAGTTGAAGCATCTGATACACGGCAGAATGACGGCAAGCTCGGCCCAATGTTGCCGGTGAAAGCCATCGGCTAAGCCGATATCGGTGGAAGTACGGCGGGACGCCGGCAAACTCGGCCCAATGTTGCCGGTGAAAGCCCAACATCGGCTGAAGGACGGCAAAATCGGCCCAATGTTGCCGGCGAAAGTCAACGGCTCCGCCCATATTGGCTTCATGCCGGCAACGACGGACCGTGGTTGGGCCGCCCATAGCCGCCTTAAAACCCATATCGGCCCGACGTTGTGTGCTGCCTGGGATGTGTGCATCACTCCGACGAAGGCCGGTCCCGCGGCCGAAACGTCAGGCCGAAACGTCATTTTTCCTACGTGCTGGATAGATTTTCTGATATATATATATATATATATATATATATATATATATATATATATATATATATATATATATATATATATATATATATATATATATATATATGTACATACATACATACATACATATATATGGGGGCAACATAGCCATGTGCGGGCCACGAGCCCCAGACGGGGGTTCGCGGTCCGCGTGTTTGAGACCCCTGGTCTACAGGCTAGGCAGTTTTCCCACGGATGCATTTTCCCCCGCCTGCAAGACTCGGCTGCGTGCCTCGAACTGGAATTCGAAGAATGTCTCGATTTATGGAAAATCCTCTGAATTTCAGAGACCACTTTATTAATTTCACTAGAAGCATTGAATTAATAGAGTGGTTAAGAGTAACTGTTCAGCGAGACATTTTCGCAATGAAAAGCCTAAATGGTCACATGCTTAATTGCAGCTTCATAATGTTCTGTTTATTTCGTTACTCGTTATCGTCGCAACTTTACCTGCTGCCACACAAGGAAATTCATTGCAAAATGACCTTGCAATGCTAACACCGCAAGTATTAATGTAAAATTTGTAGATTTAGCACATAAACAAGGCAGACAGAAAATAACATTACATGGAATTATATTGCATTAATCTGTTTCGTCTGATGCTCCTCGAAACACTTGTTCCTTCAAGACGCACTAAACCAGAGTGGACACGTGTTCCAGATCGCGGCAGAGAATCTGGGTGCTTGACAATTCAGTGCCGCGACAATTTCAGCAGCCCTACAAAAAACCAAGTAAACACCGTACACGAGCTTGGAATCTGGTGCACCCCTCTTTAATTATGCCTGCGCACTTTGGCCGTGATGGAACAACTAAACAGATAACCTCCGAGTTATGACAGGTGCTTCCCTATTGCTGGGTTTGTAGCTGCACGTCATAACTTGGCTGACTACACGCGCCAGCATCAAGCTCCCTAATGGTGAAGAATGATACAAGGTGGTGCAAGTGTTATCCAGGAACAACTCAGGACGGCCTCGACGAACATAACTTAGTCGATGTGCTCCTGCAAGCAGTCTCGAGGAAAAGCGAGCATTAGCTCTATATTGCGACACTCATAATGATGCTAGCGGCAGCTTTCTCGGAGATGTAGGCTGTACCGTGTCCTACAGTTTTGTCCGCGAAAACATGCAAAAGTCGCAACATGTATCTTTGCGGCTGTTATAATTACGAATGTTCGCATATATATCACGAGGAATTAATGAATGTAGCATATTGAGAAATGAGCGTGACGCTTTCTTTCCGGTAGCTCATACTTATCATTTGCTGAATCAGAGATTGTTATTCTGTCTTCACAGAAAACAAAACGACAGACATGCCTGGTGTTGCGTGATCACAAAATATAGCGATTATACCCGATTATAAGCGATAAATGCGGGGGAACAATTGCTGGCTACCACAAGTTGCTGCCAACTTTGCCAGAGTCACATATTTGTGAACTATACTCTAAGTTTGCTCCAAAGGACTTCTTTGGCAAGTTGGTATCTTTACATATAATCCCAGTTTAGGTGATAAAATACACACAGATACCAAGTTATACTACTCTAGCTGTGTTCATATATAGGCGACATGAAATTTTTATTTCACTTGAGCCCATGCCAACATTCATGCGAAGGAGACGTAGTTTCTTGTTAGCTTTAGCTGCGATTGTGGAAAGGTGCCCGTACTGAAAAAAAGTAGGGAAAAGAAATGGAATAGTTATTCCAAAATCATTTTTTATTACTTGGTAACATTAAAAAGCGAAGTGATGGTAATGCATTTTTCGATGATAACTTTCTTCAGCACGCTAGATTTGATGAAAGATATGTGGTAGTTAGCCAACGACATCAACGACTGTTTTAAGTATGCTAAAATACCACGGCGGCAAAGAAGAGTATTCGAAAGTTCCTTGCATACACCTAATTTTGCTTCGTAATATAATAACATATCTTTTTAACGGCCGAGCAGTTCTAAGCAGACGTAAATCCCTGAGGACCGTCGTCCGCACTTTCTAACCCAGCTGTGAGAGCGATTTTGACGACATGGAGAACATGGGTAAAGCTAATTGGGTGAGGAGAAAGCCTGGCGTAGGCAGTTGAACCTGGTAGAGAAAGGGGGTAGTGACGTGGAGAGGCTGAAATTGGGTAGGGAGGAGGAGAGCAAAGGCGACGCTTTGGCGGGAGTGGAGCAGGTGGTGTGGTGAAACGAAACTTCCTGCTGGGCAATGGAAAATGAAAACTAGACAAGAGCTCGTCCGTGTCTTCGGCGTCCTTGTCTAGTTAGCGAGCAGCCATTTTCCCGTGCAAGGCGGTGTTGAAAGGAGGCAGCTGAAGCACGATTGTCTGGGACGGTGAAAGGAGTCTACCAATGGTAGCGCGCGTTCGAGCACAAGTGGTGCTGTTGAGAGAGGAGGAAGGGCGCACTGTATAATCAGCATTCGCGACGTTAACTCAGTTGAAGCAGCTCATAATTTTAGTTGTGTTTTAATTTCAGCCGGCTCTGAGTAAGTAGTCTGATCAGTAGATTGCGAAGGAGTTTCATTTGCACCGAGCATCGTTTTTCACACGTAACCTGCAGTTTTCTCAAAAACCACCTAAATTCAACACAGTGTGCGATGCTGTTAAAAAACTTCGTGTCATTAAAGGAACGCCACCTCTAGTCGAGATTCCCTCCCGTTCATTCCTGCGGCCTGCATAGACCACTTTATACTGCCACACAATGCTCCCCTTCAAAAACTTGGGCAGGGCCATTTGCCCATAGAAATGTTCCCGAGGAAGCGGCAATCAATAGTTAGTGAAGTATGCAGATGACTTCCGGGGAAACGTGCACCACGTTGACCAGTGAAGGAAGTTGCTTAAAATGTAGGGATGGTAAAATCGATGAACGATTAATCGATGAATCGATTAAGGGTACCCAGTTAATCGATTAATCGTAATCGATTTCCGTCTTTCGATTAATCGAAGTAATCGATTAAAAAAAACTCTTCGATTAATCGATCACGGCAGCCGCCACCCTTACCCCCAACACCGCCCCACGGCCAGTGCGCATGAATGCGGGGCGAGTGATGCCGAGACGCAAAAGTCGAGCGCACATAATCTTTTTCACTACCCCGCATATTTGTAACATATTAGAACAGACCCAAAGCCGCGAGCGGCCCTACCCCATCGAGGCAGAAATGAACTCGCCCTGGTCTCCGTCGCCCACGGCGTCCACCTCCAAACCCTCCTCAAAGCTTAAAGGAGAGCAGGAGGTAGAAATGCACTCGCTGGTTTCTCTCCGCTGACAGCCTACTACTGCATTCACCTCCTCTCGCCCCCTTTCTTCTATCGTGTGCTGGTTAACCGTCGGAAAAATACACGGATTGCTTGCTTGTTATGTTGCGTTATTATTACATTTTGGTGCGTATGCTGCTTCGTTTGTCACGTCGTAATGGCGAGCAACCGCAAAAAGGAGCGCGGTGTGGACGTTTTTCACAGGAGATTCGAAAACGACGACTGCAATGTGTGATAAGGGTGGTAAGCAGTACTCGAACCTAGCGACGGAAACAGTTGAAATATCATCTGCTTCAAGTCAATTTTATTAATGTACCAGAGAGTAATCCTCCAAAGACAAATGGTCATGAGTAAAATTACAATGTTGAGGACCCCGTTCCCGAAGGCACGAATCTGCCTCTTCAGGTAAGTATCTGATGGTATCTCGCCACTTAGCCAAGAGCCTTTGGGTAACTTATCTTGAAAATCAATTCGCTCTTCACTTACACAAGCGATTCTTATGTTTCAAAAGGATGGACTGTTGGTAATTCATAATCGTTGAAAAAGCTGGGTCCTTTTAGCAGGACCTCTTCCTTTATCCCTGTGTTTTCAGCGCTATGGCTTCATTGAATGAAAGCAGAAAGGTGGTGCTTCAATGCCCAAGAGTGAAGTTTGTTGTTTTCTGTATATTTCAGGCGTGCGAGCGCATCGTCTAGTTGCTTATTTGGTTTGTGTTCGTTTTGGGGCCCCACGCTGTTTCATGGTGTTTCGTCGCACAAATACAGCTTTCCTTACCTTCGATAAACTGGCGATTTTCTTCACCCGCCGGGTATATGGCAACTTTTTGGGCATTACATTTAACTCTCATGTCCGCCATGGTAGATGAGTGGTTACTGCGCTCGGCTGCTGATCCGAAGGTAGCGGATTCGATCCCGGCCGCGGCGGTCGCATTTCGACAGAGGCTCGTGTACTATGCGATGTCAGTGCACGTTAAAAAACACCAGATGGTCAAAATTTCCGCATCCCTACAGTGCGGCGTCCCTAATTATAATATCGTGGTTTTGGGACGTAAAACCCCATATAACAATATTTAACTCTGAGATTTCATTTAATTTTTCTTGTTTAATGGCACTACACAGTGGTCTAAAAAGTTGCACATGGTAATATGCGTTATTTCTTAACTGCATCCTATTGCCATAACATTTTATTCCTTAGCAAATAAAATATTTTTTTTTGCCAATGAATGAAAGAGAGAAAACGTAATAGAAGGCAGTGTATCGTAAGGCTAAAAATATTCGAGACATACTCTCATCGTCATCATCGAAAACAGACTGTCCTGATACGATCGGATGCCACCCTTGCCGAAAACCGCGATGCAAAGTATGCCTGTACATGCGCACATGGCGACAAGTCACCAGTACAGGTTCTAACTTTTCTTTAAAAATGAAAGGCAATTTTGACTGCGATACTAAGAACGTAATATACGTGATCGAATGCGTGCTATGCAAGAAACTGTACATTGGGCAAACAGAAGGACATTTTAGACTGCGTTTTAACAATCACAAATCTGATGCTAACATCTTGCCCAACCTGCCCATCTCAAGACACGTGCACCTCCCTAACCACTCTTTTGAAAAACTAAAAGTCACACTACTCGAATCTGGTTTCCGCACAAATTATTATAGAGAAGCCCGTGAATCCTTCCTCATCTGAAAGTTTGACACCGTCGCGTCATGTATGAATGAAAACGTAGGCAGACTGAGTTGCCTATCGGTGTACCCCACATCACCTTGTTTAGTTTCCCTTCTTTGACTAGCAACTCGCAACATATCGTTTACATTGGTTGGTTACGTAGCACCTACTGTATAGAGCGTTCTTGTTCGTTTCTGTTATTTTTAAAATATCGTTTTTTTTTCTTTTTGCACCTTGCGATTACCGGTCGTACTACATGCCATGTTATGTGTTCTCAAATCACGTGCTCGCAAAATGCAATGTTGTTAAATGTGTATCAGGTGCTCTTCACAGCTCGTGATATGCATTCTTGTTAGCCCATATATCGTTTGTAATGTCAATTCCATATCTTCATCTCATTGATATGCACATGTATATAAACTGCACTCATACCATGCATTGTATTCCGATGAAGGCTGGACCCGCGGCCGAAACGTCAATAAATCGCTTGGTACGCGTGTCTACTTGACCGAATATATATCCTTTTCATGATTGAAAAGGTAGCTTTCATGCGATGCAGCCCTCCATTTCGGCGTCCCTCATAATCATATCGTGGTTTTGGGACGTCAAACCACATTATTATTATTATTATTATTATTATTATTATTATTATTATTATTATTATTATTATTATTATTATTAATATTATCATTATTATTATTAATATTATTATTATTATTACACTTCCGTCTGTACGCACGATTGAAGACGTGCTCGTAGCGTCGAGTTAAGGCAACGACGAGATGAAATCATTGGAGTACACTAGCGCAGCTTCCGTTCTAACCGGGAGGCAAAAACTCATGTTGCTCTACTTCCCACAGATGCCTGTAACGATGGTCTGTTGAAGGCCAGTATGTTGCTGTGCAATTTCGCATGGCTGACCTCAAGTAAGAGGTGACGTCAGTCCACATTTATAGTATTACTGTGGGCTTCCGCAATATCCAACAGGCAAATGGAGAAAAGATGCCGTGCCTAGTAGTGCGAGCGTCTTATTTACTTCCTCTTTCTCCTCGTTACTGCTTTGCCTTTCGCGGGATTTCCTAACCCTCAGCCACGCTACATGTTTCGGGTACGTTTTTTCGACCACTCTGGTCGCCGAAAACGCATTCGATTTCGGTGCCCTCGAGTAGGCAGGCTTCAAGGAAGTACAACCTGCTACCGAATAGTCCATGGATGATGGCCACAGATCCTTAAATCCGTGACACCACCCAAATACGACGGGCCCCCTGTGTCCAGTGGACAAAAGTGCGAATTTTCACGAAGGCGCAAATGCGCACATATGACCTCTAGCGCGTCTAATAGAATGACTTTGGTCTAGATAAAACACAAGTAACGCTTCTCAAACAATGAGATACCCTTTTTAAAGCACCCATCAAAAAGGTAGATTAATCGATTAATCGATTAAAACATCACACCGAAAACAATTAATCGATTAAAGGCTGAATCGACGAACGATTAACGATTAATCGATTAAAAATTTTAACTGACCATCCCTATTAAAATGACTTTGGAAAAGTTCTCTGTGAACCTTCGTCTTTGCACGCAAATTATTTTTCTCCTTTTTCTCTAAAACCAACCTTACGTGCCGTGGGTATCCTAAACTTTAAGTGTGTCGCGATTTCAAATTTAGAGGCAAGGATTTATTTTAATAACCGTATGTAAGTTGACATATTCATGTCTTTAAAAAAAGGTCCACAGTTGAATGTGACGTGTATATTAGGGGTGGTTATGTAAGGCGAATAAACCGCTTTTGCCTAATCTATTTTTGGCTAAAACGTACAAACGCAGCATTGGTAATACGTTTCAACGCTAGAGTTGTCTTCGTCACAAACTGAATACCGAGTGGAGCATTGGACGAAGAGCCCCACCCACCCTAGTTGCTTACAGGAATGTCTAATAGACGTTTACTCTCTCTCACTTTTAATTATCGGGTCAGGAAACACTGCAATGAATTTACGAGTCGCTATAATTTCTTTAATGACATATTTTTCACCGGGAATCTACTAATAACTTATATAGAAAATCGTGAGCTTACCGAGACGAGTCAAACCAATTATGTGTATATTTCAGAAAGTCGTTAGCCTTTAAGGTGAATCCCCTAGATGCGTCATCAAACGCGACCTTAGATGTCTCATCTAAGGTCTCATGTGAGGCCTTTGATCTAAGGTGAGGCCTAGATGCCTCATGAATTGACCGTCGGCGTCGGCGCCGCGCATTGGCGCCGTTGGAGACGAGTGATGCTAAAAATCATCGCGTGATGACGTCAGCATACCAAGTCATCAAGACACTAGAATTGTCAAAATTCGTGACGTCATAATGGCATCGCTGTAACGTCAAGTCGCATTATGACATCATCACATCAAATCTTACGTTGGGCAAAGGTGGACGGATCACGGAGCCAGTGCAAAACCACAGTGGTTGCAGTGCTTTCGGAGGGTGGCGAGGCGAGTCCTTACTTCGACTCAGAAGAAAAATAAGATGGTTTTCACCTTCGAGTCGTCTTAACTGAATGCATAAATGACCCTGTGAGTCTATAATTTATTCACTGCCTCACTGTAGCTTAAAACACGCGAGGAAAGGTGTTTATACCTTTTTCTGCTTGTTTTTATTGTGCGAGCAATTATATGGGCAGTCTCGACGGGTTTTTGCCGTCACCATTGCCGTCGCCGTCATGTCCCGTGTAAAGTCGAAATTGATAAGATCCCTCAGCGCATCGTATGTTCTACCCGCGAGTAATAGGGCGCTAGCGGGGGCGACGAACGTTGCTGAAGTCGAGATCAAACGAGCCGCCACATCTCGGTATCGGTCGGTGGGCGCATGCGATCAGATCGCCCCGCCTGTTAGACCGGCCGTCGAATGATGAAGCAGAGAGGAAACGCCCCGCCCGTCTTTAACGAGCATGAAAAGACGCGAGGGAGGAGGGCGGTTGCTCGAGCAGCAACTGTGATTTTGATTTCACGGGTGCGGCCGCCATCGCTAGCCCGCGCGGTCTCGCTATCTCTGCAGCCATCAGCGGGCGGCATGTATGTATACAGTTCTACGTGCTGCGCTCTCAACGCGAATAGTCTGTGCGAAAAGTAGGTGTCCCTGGAGCGGCAGGCAGTCACAAGCACGACATGGGCACGTCGTCGTTGGGGTAGGCCTTCCATTGCTTCGGGGTCTTCTCGCAGACGCCGTTGCCTTTCCCGTTCTCTAGTATTATCTCTTTGTACGAACTCGGCGTCGTCGGCTCACCGCCGTCGCTTCGCGGCCATTTCTAGGTGTAACTGGTACCTTCTTCCTTTTTAATGAAAGTTCTGAGTAGTGGGATTTACCCAATTTCTGTGGCGCATACCCGTTTCCAATGACCGTAGTTTTCTGATATGCCACACAAATTTCTGTGGTACATACCCGTTTGTTGGGCTAACAGTTGCCCGCTTAATTTTTAGTGGTCCAGTGGTAAGTATAGCGGGATTTACCCAATTCGTGTTGCTCATCCCCGTTTATGATTATGATAGTTTGTTTGCGAAGGCATCACAGTGGCACATACCCGACAGGCCACACAAATTACGGCTAGCCTGACCAGCTTCGTTGTTAATAGGTCCCACTGAACATAAAGTTCCAGCGGGGCTTCTGATCAAAGTTCGGTGCATTTTACTTCCAATGGCCCGATGCTCTAACCATTAGTCCACAGTTACAGGCGTGGGAAGGATTCTCCATTACGGGGGACAACAGTTCAACGCAGCGGCCACCCCGTCACTCCCTCGCTATTCTCGACACCCTTCCACTGATGCCTTTGGGTAAGAACGCATAGCTAAAATTTTTTCTCGTAAGGCACACAATCAGCCTGTATTGCGCCTTGATCGAAGCATAAACCTATCATCGAAGCATAAGTGCTTCGATGTAAGTATGATTAGCTTGCGTATATATACAATGGCCGCAATAAACGCTTCGTGCGTTATAGCTTGGCATGAGATATAAGAGTTCATTTATTGCATTTGACGTCTCCTTTACGGATACAGAAGACTGGACCATCCCGGGGGGAGAATATTCACGGCAGCCTGCTCCACTATTGCTCTGCAGCTTGATGCTTCATTTACTGATGTCCATAATTTCTCGTCCTCCGACGAGGCAGCTGCCGCCGTTCATTAAAGATTACTTTCGCTGTCGTAATCAGTCCGATGTTGTCACTGCGTAAGGTGCTGCTGGCATGAGCGCTGTTAGTACAGATGGGGCATAAACAGAGACAATAAAAAGGAACAATTGTACTCTTGCGTTACCCAACAGACCATTCAGAGACAATGAATGTCTGATACAGTGATGTTCCGTCCTGGACAGAAGAATTCCCTTTCCGAGGCCCGAAAATTCCCTATTTCCGGCATTTTTTCCCCGCATACATCGCCAAAAATCCCCGCATGTTTCCCTGCACAAAAAAACTCTGAGATCGGCTTTTAATGCTACGAAGGAGCTACCTTGTAGCTCGCTTTAAGCGGTATGCGATGCGGAAGGAATGCTGCTCATGCACACGGTCACTGCATAAAAAGAAAAGTTTGTTATTGTTGTTTTTTTGTTACTGAGTGACGTGGCGTACATTAATGTGCCTAGCAGATGCTCTGTATCTATATGCACCACATTTTGTACAAAAAGCACGTCAACTTTTCAATAATGGTGACTAAATATTCTGAAATAAAACAACCTTTTGTGGTGGTATTTAACATTTTATTTACTTGATTAGGAACGATTATGCAAACTGCCGTAAAGAAAAAAATTAATAAATGTGAAGTGACTAGAATATATATTGACTGGGAAACCTTTCAACTGACCGCAGTACTTTTGCGTGCCTCGAACTGAAAAAAAAGTAAGGTATTTAAAATATATGAAGCTAGGATCACAGAACAATGACTAGAACATGTCAGCCCTCTTGGGCAAACCGAAAAACCGACATCTTCGGCGACTTGTTCATCTTCTGCTTTGGATTCACTCGAGTGTTCTGCTGTGTGTGAAGATTGCTGTATTTGGGCGTCACCTTGAAGCTGTTACAGCAGATCCCTTTTGAGTGGAATCTTGAACGCGTCACCATCGTGGCGTTCAGTGTGTCACTGCCTAAACTATTGCGCTTACGACGCCATTTTGACGTCGCTCACCCACGAGAAAATGCGCTCTGCTTCTGCGTTTCCATGTGGGATAAATAGACAAAGTTTAGCGAGCTTCGCCCCATCGCTGAATTGTGGCTCGCCTTGGAAATCTTTAATTTCCCCGATCTCCTTCCACATGGCATCAATACTCATTGCGCGAACAGACGCTTTTGACAATGTTCATAAAGTATGAACAGATTCACCAGATCAAGATGGGCGGGCTTTGAGCACGGGCTTAAACTTTCGCCGGGCAGCTGAATCGCTGGCCACACAAACCAGAAGTCAGTCAAATCAATGTCATCAATGTTTCTGCGTTGAATTATCCCAAGAAAGACTATGGTCTTTAAAACCGAACCTTAGAGGCTGTGGTTTGGCGCGATACATGCGCCAGAAACGATTGCGATATGCGAAAGCCTCATGTCCACAGTCTTTTGATCGTTATTTCGCCGCCCCTCAAAATTCCCTGCAATATCGCGAAGATTCCCTTTTTCCCTTTTGTCCAAATTGACTGTCGAAAATTCCCTGAAAAAGGGAAAATTCCCTGCACGGAACATCACTGGTCTGATATCGCCGGAAATATATTGTTGTCTATTTTCGCTGTGGCAGTATAAGTAGATCAGTAGCCTCGTAACGAAGGGAACTGAATTGCGAGTTATTAGGCTTTACTTTAGGCAATATGAAGCGTTTGCGACTGAAAAAAAGCCGGTTTATGTGCGCCGGGGTGCATAAACCGAGGTTTATGTACCTCGGCGGACACCATCCAATATGAAGGAGAAGAACGCTGCCGCCACGCTATGATTCTTAGTCTAGGAAAGTCCTCGTGCCCAGTAAACGTTTATAACATACCGAGCGAGTATAGCAATTTGGCCCAGACGGCGACCTCACCGGTCTGGACGCGATCGATAATGTGCGCGTATATACTGCCGGGAGAAGTAAGCATTTGTGACGTTCTTGTTGATGGTCGGCCAGAACTTTACGTAAGAATACAATGAAGAGCCTACGAAATTGTATCATAATGTGTCGGTAAACATGCGTTCTTTTCGGTGAATATTGAAATGAAGGGCATCAGCTCTACCGGACTTCTCTCTGTATAAATATTCAACAGTGACATTCAATATACGTATACACCTCGAGATCCTGAAACGTCAGTGCGCAGTAAACAATGACAATGGCGTAGTTTACAGGGTTGAAGATATTTAGAGCCAGGAATCATAGCTTTTTTTTTAGATTCCTGCCAGAATGAGCGCAGTGGCTTGTAATAAAAACCAATATGTGTCGAAGGCGTTCGAAATGCGTTGAAGCCACGCAAAAAACAAAGAAACGGTTTAATGTAGATTTACATTAATTACATGATCGGCATTCTTCAGCACAATAAAAATATAGTGGGAAGAGTGAAACTATGTCATGCCTAGAGCTCAAATAAAGTGCGTCTGCGTTGACGCACTTTATTTAATAAGGTTTTAAATTGCACCCTGGTGCGCTATTGTACATTTTCCACCCATTTCTACTAGAATCGGACCCATTCAAGCAGTTCCGGCAAAGCTAGCTTCAACTTTTTTTAGAAGGTTCCCTTTAAACATATATTGGCAGATATTTACTGACATATTTTTTAGATGTGAAGCATCTTATGGCGAAGCTTAATCCGGTGGTGGTGGTGGTGGTGGTGGTGGTGTGCCGCGTGCCCACCCTTACTGCGCATGCGCAAACAGTTAAAAAAAAATAAAAATAAAAAAACCACCTCTCCCCCTCTATCTCCTCTAGGCATCCCTCCCCGCGGCAACCACACCCACACTGCGCATGCACCTCCCTTCCCTCTCCCCTCTTACACTCCCCCCCTCTCTCCAACCCTGCCCGCGGAGTCTAACTCCCCCTGCGCATGCGCGTCCCCCCTCTCTCTCCTCTCCTACGCTCCCCCCCTCTCTCCTCTACGCATCCCTGCCCACGGCGTTCACCTCCCACTGCGCATGCGTGTCACCCCCTCTCTCTCCTCTCCTACGCTCCTCCCTCTCTCGCCTCGCGACGCCGACGCAGGCAGCGTCTGCTAGCGAGTTTCTTGGTTGAAAAAACCGACTGCTCGCGCTGCACAACCGTTCACTGGCCATCCCGCATATATAGCAATGGATCTTGACCTCCAAGGTGGTGCCGGTGGGAGATTTCTCCTGTGCGTTGTTGAACAATAAAAATTCGCAGCGTGCGCGTTAACTAAAAGCGGAGTGCGGGTCTCTGTGTCCAGTCGGAGTCTTCTGTCTCTCATTGCCTATTAGCAGCGATTGGCATGTTCTAGTAGAAAAAACTGCTCCATCACTGCCTGCTTTGCGCCTCCCCCAGTTTTCTCTCCTGCGCAACGCTGCGATGAGCGCCAGCGTCAACGCCGCCGCCAGTGTAAGCGTTAGCGCCCGCTGCTTCACATCTACACATGGTTCCCTTTAGCGGGAGATGGTGTAATTTTTTTATTCTCTGTTCAGGAAC